>JAANSQ010000755.1:0-19435 GCA_036850885.1 Lepidocyrtinus dapeste | reverse complement strand
TACTAAATGAAACAAATTTCGAGGAAGCAATCTATCAAAAAAAATTTAATCCATAGCTTTAATATTTTAAAGTGTCGTGCTCTTCAATAGAAATTTAAACTAGATTTTAAACAAAAAGTCACACATTCTAATACTTTGTAGTAGGAGTCATAAAGAATTTGAAATGTAATCTGTGGGTTTTATCAACACCAAACAAAAAAAATCGTGTAATATTTGGCCTAAAGCGATTATATTTTTTACTCTGGCCTTAGTGTGGTTTTTTGGTAACCCATGTCATGTCTTTGCTACCAAATATCAGTTGATTTTTTTTCGAAAAGTACACTTCAACAGCATTTAGATTACACTCGGAGATAATACAAATACTAACTGAATGGCAAACCAAGAAATATACTAAACGAATACATGGCGTCATTCAAGTAGGTAGTTGAATAAGGAACTTTTTTTTTGCGTTTAGCCATCTACCTGCCGGGATAATCACATATGAGAAATAATTGACCTGTTGACCCAGATGTTTCCTGTATACAAGGAGTGGTCATCTCATATCATCATTTTCACTTGTTGGGTTATACAGTCAAAAATGAGATATGAAGCTCTGCCTGTTTGCAGTACTGTATGTGAGGGACAAGGTTTTTTTCCTCCTAATACATTGGTTCATCTAGAGAATGATCGACTGGTTTTAGCGTGTAGTAATAATAATGAAAATTAAGTTTGTATTGGATTGGGGAGGGTGACTTCAAGACAAGAAAGCTCATCTTTCCTTCCACTTACCACTCGCTTACCTTCTACCAGCAGCATACATCAATTTACTTTCCTCTGCGTGATTTCAACTTTTTACTACACTTTCCTCGTTTACTGTCGCCTATAAGTAAACGCTTATTGTGAGAAACATACTTCTCATAAACATTCTACCTGCTGGTACATGATGTTATTTCTCAAGCCAGGAAACCGTGAGGCTTAGGACCTTCTAGTAGAGTTTTCGCCGCTTGACGCTTCACCCAGCGTATGTGACACTAATAATAATCGCTTGCCAAATACGAAAATTGGTTGCATAAATGAACAATTGCTATTCAAATATAAGTTGGCTACAAACATGGTTGTCATTTTATTAAGGTGAACATAAATTTTTTTAGGTTTGGGGATTGGTTTTTATCTTTTCTAAACATTCCTCTTGATGCACATGTATGACCTTTCTATATTTTTTTTGATATTAATAAAGCATTTATTTAGTTGAATAACAGATTTGTAGAATTGATCATATTATCCAATCAGAAGACACTGATATTATTCAAAGTGTAGAAGTACGAATCAAATTTCTAAATTAGAATGCTGGTGAGTTAGTTAACGACAGGTATTTCGTACTAAAAAGTCCTAAAAATTATTTATGTACAGTTTTATTAATTCAAAATACCAGAAATGGTGAACAATAGGTGCAAAAATAGTTCAGAACTAAGCTTTATTTAAATAAGGGCTGAAGTTCCAAAAGAAACACAACTTGTGAGAAACTTTTAAATTCCTACTAGGAAATCATTCAATAAAGATAAAACGGTAATAGGATGTGATCTATTTTGTATCGATGATGTAATTTCATAATGTATAACATCAGATGAATGAGTAATGACAAAAATATTACTGACCAGATGTACCTATTGTATTGTATAAATTAGATCCGTGTAAGAACCCAGGAATTGATCTCGGTTAAATTAATTTGATGGAACTACTTCGATTTTAGCGGAGTTAGACTCGTCATTAGATACTTTATTATTCCTATTAGTCGTATAAAAAATGTAATAATATTTAATTAGGATTAATAATTTAATCCCAGTGTTTGTTTGCACTCGTACCTAGAAAACATGTTTTTGTAACCATATGAAAAACAAAAGTCTTAAAGTAAAACGTCGGCCAAATTCCATTTATTATGCTTAAAAGTATCAATTTCAAATATGTCAACTAGTAATTAAGGAATGTTGCCCGTCTACTCGTCCTAATTCATTTTTTGAAGGAATAATATTCAAAGCTCTCGTGATATTCAATCACAAAAAGAGATACCAGGGAAATAATGTGATAACAATGAACATCTCTTTTAACTTTAAACATAATTATAAAATTAAAAAAATAATGAAGATTATTTTGGAGTAATTATGTATGTCTACTAGTTTTCAAAATGTTACAGACGTTGTTGCTCGCAGTTTTAATTTTTATATTTTACCACAATGTCCTACAACCTCTGACCTTTCTACCAAACGTCATTTTTATCATTAGTAAATAAAATCGTTCCTTTAAAAATGCATAGCGCGTTTCAATACTTTCTGGGAGGGGATAATTTACAGGGTCATGCTGACATAAAGGTTTCCGTACACACGAATGTAACTAATTTGGTATTTGTGTTACATGCATAAGCATATATCTACCAAAGTCTTTACGCTTGTTTATTAAATTAAATTTCTTTTCCCTATTGGAGGACAACTCAAACTTACGAAAATTAAAAACTAGTAACGCATCATGCAATAAGTGTCGTTCCTGGCATGCATCTCAATAGAAAAATTAAAATCATGGGCTTGCACCGCGTGCAGTGTCAATATCCATGTTAAATCAGCTTCTTTATCTGTCTGTCTGTGATTCTGTACACCTTGTAATTTCCCTATCATTTATGAAAAGGTACATTTAAGTAACATTAACTTTGGACAAATGCAGATGAAACAACTACTTCAAACACAAACATTTCCGTAATGTAGATTCGGAGAAAGCATGCCAAGCAAAATTCCCACCCCACCTTGTATACTTGGATACTTATTTGCTTCGATATGGCTGAATTTTCTTTACTTAAATTTTAATATCCGACTTGCGAGCTTGCAGCAGTTGAAAACAAGTATTCGCTTGGACTACCCACTCCCATCTTTTAACGATGCTGTCAGAAGCACGATTTGGCACAAGATTTTGGATGATAAATTATATACCTCGCAATAACGTAAACCAGAATGTGTAAATTTGCTGATTTAATAAATAATGCTTGAAATTTCTTCGAAATGGTCGTAACTTCTTTCGTTTAGGAGAAACAGAAAATGTCGGTCAAGTTCATTTGTGAATTATATGCATAACCTCTCCGACACTGACTCAATACAATTTAGTTATTCCGGGACTGTAGTAATTATGCCCCTAAAATGTGATGTTATGATTATTTTAATCCATCTTTTGCTAAAAGATGGATTAAAGTATAAAATATTTAAAATTATATGGGGGTATGTCAACTGTTTAATGCACAAGATTTCTAAAAGTTATTGTAAATAATAATGATGATGCAATTTGAATATTAGAATATTATCATCAACTCCCTCTGACCAATCCATTGCGTAAAGATAACAGCATGAACAAAAATGATTTTATTGAAATCGCAGATCTATTTAAGAAATACTTAATCTCAATTTATTACAAGTGCCATACATTGCCAATTAAATGATTTATTAATATTCACCAATTGTTGAATTTAGTAACTAGAACTTAAATGTAAATCCTCTCTCATACTCATACATCTTGCTTAATCAAACTTGAAACCATGCTCTTTAGATCCGTCTCCCTTACGAAATTAAATTGCCAAGAAAATAATGAAGAAAAAGTAAAAAAAAAAGAAAGATTAAATTCTAACCGCAGCAGTTTATTAGCGAGCTTGATCTTGGATTTGCTGATATGCCTCAGTTGGGGTTATACCAAACAATTTTAATGTGGCAACGATCCGATCGGAAGTCATTTCGTTTACAAGTATTCGATCCACATTGACTACACAATATTCATAGAGACTTAAGGTTAAGTCGTCTCGAATGAAAACATCTCTGATTTCTCGCATATGACTTGCTAATGGGTTCCCTTCCAAAGTTAACCTTGAATACAAAGAGTATGTTGCCTCATTTTCCAAGATACTCGGGAGTAGTTCCTTTGTAATAAATGCATCCCACCATCGTTCTTCGTTTGTAGTTGTAAATTCCATTGCTTGGAAGGCCCTGTACATTAGCATGAACTTTTTGTGATTCAAAGATATTGCCAACAGTAGCTGTTTCATTGGTACAATATGATCTGTCCCACGAGCTTGAGCTAATTCTTCAATCTTCACAAATATTATTTTCAAATATTCACAGGACAGGTTTACCGGATAATAATGACTCCTCCTAGTATCAGACGATAAGCTAGAACAGAGGTTATACACAACGGCAGAACCTGCGTAAAAAAGTAAACAAATCCAGTACAGTCCGAATTCATGCGTGAATTCTTTTGCTGAGGTAGGCTTCATGCTGTACAGTCCCGACACCAAGGGAATGTTTTCTCCAAGTTGTAGTAGAAACTGGTCTTTCGACTCAGAAGACCCATTTGTGATGGTGCAAGTCGGATATTTACTTGCTTGAAGACCAGCCTGCATGTCAAAATGTGAGCTGTATGAGTAAACGAATCCAGAGATAATGGCGTATGGAACGCCAAACGTAAAAAGCTGGGTGCACATCAGAGGGCATTTCATAGAAAACTTGGGACACAAAAATGATTTCGTGGTATTCTCATTGCATCTAGTTTCCTTGACCGTAAAAGCGTTGACAATTGTGTCCAAAAAGCGACATAGTGGTAAAGTCACTCCTTCCGGGACATTTTCCACCTGCAGAAAAATGTTTTTCCACATCCTTGTGAGAAAATGATGGCTCATACAAAAAAGGACAAAGCAGGCGATTCCAATTCCAAAATGAATTCCGCTAGCGTAGGATATGGCGAAAAATCGGGAAACTGAAATTTAAATATCAATGAATTGCTTTTTATCTAAGACTAAACAACACTAATTCTCACATATCATAATGAGAACAGAATTGTTTGCATTCAGATGTACCACCAACTTAGGAGCATACAGTACTTTTATCTGCACACCAACCTCCAATAATTAGGTATATTTGCATTACATTTTATGAAGTTAGTTATATGGATCAGTAACTTTAAGAAGAACCCCTATTAAGAGGTTAAGTAGAATTGTTTGCATTCAGATGTACCACCAACTTAGGAGCATACAGTACTTATATCTGCACACCAACCTCCAATAATTAGGCATACTTGCATTACATTTTATGAAGTTAGTTATGTGGATCAGTAACTTTAAGAAGAACCCCTATTAAGAGGTTAAGTATATTGGAGTACTATTGGCTAAGCAGGACTTAAAAAACCCTTTTTGTTTGAACTCTGAGGCCTACTATTTGAGCTGAGGAGTAGGACTACGTTGCAAAGAATTTTCACTCCGTGCATGGTTTCAATCCAATGCGGTTCTATGCGAACAGGGTTACCGTATGGAAGTGATAAGGCAAGATCATTTGAATCAACGTTGCCATTTGCTCCAATTTTAAAAATTTAAATTGTAGTTTCTATCAAATTTGGAAACGTTCTGAATATTTTTTTACAACATTTCAGATCAACGTGAAAGTAAACAAGATTTCATAAAAAATTAATGGAATTTTATACGTACATAACCTTTTCTTTGTTGGGGGTAAACCTGAATTGCGAAATATAAATTACGTGAATTAAATTTACTAATTAATAAATATACACTTACAGATGCAGGTTAAATGAACGGCGAACAGTAGGAAGAAAGATAAAAAGAAAAAGTCGGCTTCTGGAACTCGGTATCTTCCCCGAGTGTGGACAAAGGTTTGAACATGTAACGAATTTAAATAAACTCGTTTTTTCCATTCATACGCAACACAGCACTTAGCTGCGGAAATAATGTAAGTTCCAATCAGTAATGTTCTCCAAACTGCAAAAAAAGTAAACGTGATCTCATAAGCCTTTTATGTAGTCAAATGTATTTTTGATTTTTTGGATGAGTCATCTTACCGTCCTTGGTTAAGCAATAGTGTGTAGAATTGTTCCACACTATAAGGTGGAGGTATTGGAAGAGGGCCATGAATATTCCCTGGAGGAAAGATTCGTACAAGTTGAACCGTGCTTCAAAAACCTCTTTTTCATTTATCTTAACCACAGCGTCAATCTGTTCCCTGAAAGTATATAAGCAGATAATATTTTTTAGCTGGAAACGGGATTGTAATTTAAAATGGACACTTTAATCTTTTATTATGTATTTACTTGGTATTAATGTCATCATACGCCAATTCATTGGCCAAAATAGATGCCTTCTGTCTTCTATAGTGCATTAATGTACGAATTTGCTTGAAGGGTCTAAACAGCATCAAAATTTTCACCAACAAGTTGCAGATTTCCATCCTGGTCCAAATTGCGGGTAATTGCCAGCCTTTTCGCTCCGTGCGCCTGTTTAAAGACACTTGTATAATTTTTGCTTCACCAGAAAACTTTCAGCATAATTACTTTCTTGATTTGAAACTTACAAACAAAGGTAGATACACGCAGTACCTACTGTTGTAATGATATGCAAGACCATGGTAAAGACATGGTCTTTTTGCCCTTCCGTTGGGAGAACCAGAAAGGTTAGAGCAAGGAGCTCGATCAAATAGGCGATTACTAAATATCCAGCTTCCAAAACAGTCCATCGTAACTGAATTTCGCGTTTTTGAAGCGACGTCCAGTCGTTTAGGGTTTCCTCAGAGTCAAAATGACGTAGGACTGGCCCTGGACTATGTAGTTGGGGCCGCATTTCAATCACTTTGGAAAAATACAAACTCAACTGTAGACTCTCCAAAATCGTACCTGCTTCTTCAAGTGTCTAATGAATAATGAAATAATATTATGCATTCTGCAGATTTTTTCCTACCTTCTCTGGCCACGGGCATAGTGTTGGTGCAAAGTTAAGAATTTTCCCCTTCCTCTTTTTATGGTTTACCTTTAATAGCTTTTGGTGAACACTGCTTGCCAGCAAGGCCTAAGAAGAATGATTTTTTGAAGATGAATTTTAGAGCTAGGGTGGAAGAAATGGAGGATTAGAATCCAATGATGTGGTAATTAAGTGCTACGCTGATTTCAACGAGTATTACCGTCAAGGATGTATTTTATGGACGACCCGTAAAACTTTATTCTTGCTTAAAGTTTATACGTCCTGGGATATTAATAGCTTTTGGTAATTACGACAAAGCAATAAAATATTGCAGAAAAATGGCCAGTGATGTAAAAGGTATCTTAAGAATATACTGCTATTTTGCACGGTTCTTCAAAAGCCACCCAACGTCGACACAGATTAAGACACTTTCATAGCATTCAAAATTATTTTTTCCTCTGTTCATTTTAAACAATAATGAGCATTGTACCATTGAATGATTTTATTCAAAAGAAGGCCACAATGCATCTTCAAGTTCGGAGAAAATTGATTGAATTTGGAGTGGAGGTGACAAGGAGTCAATCACTCTTCCGCTCGTGTACGACATTGGACCAATGATAGAGGGCAAGAGGGCATGTTCCTTAGCTGCTTTCTCTGTGATAATAGTTTAGGATCAGTGATGCTCATTATATTCTACAGCAGTGAATCATTAACCTTTTCGCTAAAACAGGAGCAGCCATTGCAAACTGAAGTATTTGCACGTACGCATTTTGTACTAAATATGGTGACATTTTTGCATGTCTATTGTGGTTCTGTACTTGAGAAAAGATGTAAAAGTGATTAAAGTAATGATTTCTCTTTCCTAGATTATAAAATGTCGTAATATTACTTAATCTCTGATTTATGCAAAAGTACATAAATGTTTATGATCAAATTAATGGACCACTGATAATATTCATGCATTCATGTTTCTTCGAGAGACTCTCTCAATTTGTTTAGTTTAGATATGACCTGCCCGAAATACGCATGTTTTTTTCCAGTTACAAGCGATTGTTTCTCCGCTGGAATGGAATCAATACTAAAATGAACTAGGCAAGACAAATACATCCATCGCACAAAAAATGCAAGCGAAATAAAAGAATTTCATGTGGAAGAAAAATAAGGAATTTACATTAGGGTACAACAAAATTTATTATTATTATTATCACTCATGTTAACATAAAAAACGTTACGCTATAAAATAACCAAAAGTAATAAAAGTAAACCATCTTAACGCTATTTGCAATAAAAAAAAATTATCAATTTTAGCACTAAACAAATTTCTTATGTAAACCATGCACTGTTTTTAGAAACCAATGATGAAAAATGTTTTGTGCTGCATGTTTGAAAACTAAAATGTAAAACATTAAACCTAGATCAAAACAATAGATATTGTGTAGAAATGGATGAATTTGTTAAAGCATTACAAGCATTAAAACAGAATTTAGACGTAAGGGAATACAAAACTCAAAAAATAACCCGAAGACACCATCAGCCATTTATTACTACAAGCATAAATCCTATTTTAAAGTTCAAAATATTACTAATTTTTGAAAAAAGGAAAGAAAATTATAAGAATTTTAAAGCGACACATTTACTGTAACAATTATCTACAAAGCAACTTTCGTCCCTTTTCATAACTAAAAACGTCCACTAAATACGTTGAAAAAATGAGCATCTAATTTGATTACATTTACACAATCGGGTACTTTTTACAGACGGAAAAAATTAAATTTTACAAAAGAAGCGTGTAACTAGACTATACTCACCAACCAGGGTATTACACAGATGTAGCTGTAAGAGTTAAAAATTTTCTAAGGTTAGATCACTTAAGTATCTTCTTTCGTAGTAAAAACCAGCTCTCTTCTCATCGAATAGCACTTTTACAATTTATATAAATTAGCTATTCTGTAACAATATGTTCATTTGTAGATTTGCGTCCAAATGCATTACATTTTTGTAAGCACAGAGCTTTACTACATTTTCTCCATTACGATACATAAAAACAAAATGCAACTACTTATCAGTAATTCTCTGACGTAGGGATAACGATCTAAAATGTATATTTCGCTCCGCAAAAAAAAAAACAGTTAGGGGAAGTACAGTCTTTCCACTATGACTATTAGTAAGTTACTCTAATTCCATAAGTGAAAAAATATTTCCAAATACGGTCCACTATTTATATATTGCTGATGTATTCATAAATTTAAAGTAGGTATGTACGTGTAGTTGTTATTTTAGCATTTTGACTCGCAAATAAAGCTTAATTTCTCCCACTCGTCAAAGAACTAGTAGCATGCAACTGATTAATTCGTACGCAAAAACGTGTTTTCCAGAGCAGAAAGCATATAAGAATATTTCTATAAGAATTTCTAACAGAAGCAATTCAACAATTGGGGGACTTATCGTCGTTTAAACTCATTTCCAAAAGGTGAAAGAGAACTTTTTTCCTTTCGGAGCTTGGCCATTTTTTGGAGGAGGAGCAGTCGGCTCGAAAGTAGGTTCAGAATAAATATGCTGACTTAAGTTCAGACTACTGTTATGCAACGCTCTAGCAGTATCTTTATCAAGTCCGGGGAAGCGTTCTTGTTCATCAAGCTCGCGAT
The DNA here is from genome assembly GCA_036850885.1 of Lepidocyrtinus dapeste. Taxonomy (NCBI): domain Eukaryota; kingdom Metazoa; phylum Arthropoda; class Collembola; order Entomobryomorpha; family Entomobryidae; genus Lepidocyrtinus; species Lepidocyrtinus dapeste. The sequence goes on along the minus strand of JAANSQ010000755.1, from coordinate 10,048 downwards.
ATGAGAGAATTTCTTTCGGCCTTCTAGGGTCGATTCTTGCGCTGCTGCTGCTGCAGTTTGGGATGTTACAACCGTTCGCATTTTTCACTGGTATTCTACTACTTACACACTCAGTGGGAAGTACTGGATGGCCAATTCGACGGGGAATACCAGAAGATCCCATATGGGGCGATGGATATCCGTTTCGGTCAATCCCTCGAACTGGAGGGTCCAGAGTGCCTACACGACTTGGGTCACCACGCGTTCCAACGCATCCAGAGACACCCCCGGATTTGGTGTGAGGCAATGATTGATGAGGCTCATCGTCCATTGGTCGCCACATCCCCCTAGTGCGCATGCCATTCTCCACCCAACGGTCGAGGCTATCTCTAGAGCCTGTCTTTGAGCGACTGAGTGATCGAAGCAAGCTTTCTCGCGATAATTGGCGCCTGCATGAATAAATACATTTAACTAATCAATACTAGAAGCGCTAATAAGAAATGTAATATAAAGCTTTTTTTTAGGTACGGAATATGTATTAATTCGATAAAATACCGATAATCTGCTTCAGCAGCTTCTCTGGAGCGATAGCCTTCGTCAAGACTGTCATGCGATCGCTGGCGAACATATTGATGATCCAATTTCTCCCACTTCTGTCGCACACCTTCAAATCTTTCCCGGGAGAAAACCGGCACTGGTGGAGGTGGGGAAGACAAGTCAGGAGACCGCTGACGCAACTCTGGTCGTTTTGGCAATGGCGGCGGAACCGGCGAAGCAGATGATGAACCATGTGCGGCAACTTGAAGATGTTGTTGCTGCTGGGGTGGATGAGACTGTTGCGAAGAACGATGATGCGCATGATGAGGATGTGGATCTGAGGAGTGTGGCCAGACTGGTCGCACTAAAAACTGTGAGCTTTCAGTCGCCACCAAATGACTTGGATTCCAGTCCTCTTCTAGGGAGCAGGCAAAAAATAGAATCGTTTTTTTTAGCATTTAATTAGTTACAAGTTACCATAACTTATATAACCATTATTCGTCTGATTTTGATTTTTGATCAATTTTTTAACATAAAGTTTTTAAATTTGGAATCCTATGCTAATCAATCAAAGACGAATACAAAATGACAGGTAATTTGGTACCGCTGGATTAACTTTCTCTCCTTTATAAAGTGCTTTTATCAGAGCAAAAATAATATTGCGGTGTCATAAGTGGTTACTAACAACCCCCTCAAGCAGTCTTCATTTAAATGTATGAAACCAAACTTGAAAAGATGATAATTCGAGTCATCCAAATAAAACCATGCATGAACAAGTAAAGCATAAAAGCACCAAGACAACCACATTTTTCATCAGGAAATTATGACTCAATCTTCAACAACAAAATATCTACTACGAGTTTGGTGTTGTAAAGAGCCCCGCTTATTTAAAAGAGTGTTTCTGCTAAATATTTTTAAAAATACACCTTAGCTAACATTAATGTCTAAACTTATAGCATATCCTCATCTGCATACTATTTAGTAGCCTTCAATTCAGATGAAAGATGTGTCAATGCATCAACGCATTATTAGAGGTGGCCATATCAAAAAACAATTTGTCAACTTCCACTCGAATTTTCCAATCCATTTCTTTCAGTCTCAATCAAGCTGGTTGGATGAATAGAACTTTCTTACTCTTTTATTAATTTCACCCTTTTTGATGAACGCGATTTGTTCGCGAATACAAGTAGAAAGTTTTTTGCCTCTCATTTGGACTTGCCTTTGATCCAACAATGGGCTACAAACAATTTGACTTTGTCATCAAGACTAACTACTTCAAGTACTTATTAGGCCTTGCAGCGATTAGTTTGTTGTGCAGCNAAACAATTTGACTTTGTCATCAAGACTAACTACTTCAAGTACTTATTAGGCCTTGCAGCGATTAGTTTGTTGTGCAGCCAGCAACTCCAAATGTCATGTATAGTAGGCTGTAAAAATGTGGTAGTCTTCCCTCAGCTCATTTTTCGAAGGATGCATAGCAAATTGAATGTGGTATGATGGCTATGCTTAAACCTTTTAGTATTTTGACTGTCACATAAAAATACACTTTGACTAGCGAGGCCAATTTCTTGGGCAAATTAATAAATATCCAAAGTATGAAGGAATACGTTTGATTTATAACTAGCTAAGATTATAGTTCCCAAACCCTACATTCTAACCATACCTATTCAGAATAAAATCAGTGGATGGAAGTATGCACAAAAGTATTTGGGACTGTTTTTAAAGCAGAAAATACAGTTAAATTCAAGAAATCGTACATTCGCATTCTACTTAGAGTTGCTATAACGCTTAAAAAAGGCGAGGACAACTAATCGAATTTACGGTCATCATTTGCCATTTCCTTTTAATCCCATTAACGATGAGTCTTTGATAAACTTTTTAAATATGATGAGATCCTTCTAAAAAAATTAATGCTATTGCTCTTTCCCATCCACCTACCTCATACCATGGCTTTCGCACATTTTCCAATTTCAAGAATAGAAAGCAGTCAGTCCACGGAGATGGTGATAAGAAATGACGCATGTATAAAATAAGATCCCCAATAGGAAAAATAAACTACTTTTTGTATGCTATAGCTTTTTGTTCAAGCTGTTCATATATATGTATGCAATTTTCATACTGTGAAAAATGCATAAGGAAAGGTATGTTAGGGCACCATGCATTTCATAAATGCAATGAACCCGCAATTCATACAGTTCGTAATTCGAATATGGTCATATTGAAAGTGCACTACACTAGGAAACCATTTTTTAAAAGAAAGGCGCTCTATTGATACCTAAATACAGAACGTAGGACCAACTAAATACCTTTATATTTCTGACATTAAATGTGCTTTTTAACAATTCAGACTCCTAATTTTTGTTATTTTTAGTGCGTGGCAGAAATTATTATAAAATTCAGAATCTAAAATGAAATGAACACATTGTAAGAGTAGAGACACCTTATTCGTTAAGAGTAGCTATTAAAAATTCTGCAAATTTTAAAGGAATTCATAGCTTTAACGTAAGTATTAGAGAAAAATTGTCTAAACTTTTGGGTTTCGAATACTATACATACACATTGTATACATAATTCAGATATTTACAAAAATACTAAAGCGGAGACTAGATATAGGAACCAAGGCGGACATTTTTTTATTTGATGAATTATATTTGAATGAAATATTCTGCTTTTGCTTTGTCGAGTTTACAGTTTAAGTGACAAGAGTAAGCAAGGTTTGGTACAGTTTACTGGCCTTAAAACTCCAAAAAGAACTAAGTGGTTTGAGTTCATGAACAAATAAGTCTCAAAAGTCCGTAAAAGTAAACAATCTCCCAGCCTTGAACAGTTAAACCTGCCCCTTACCAAAACCTGTGCAATTGTTATTATGCAAAATATTCGAATAAAAACAATGACAAACTACGGTATAATTCACTGACAAAAATAACACATGTACTACTTGATTCAAAATAACTCACGTAAGGCATATAATTGTGAATAGGCAAGCCTTTGCTAAATTGACCACAAGGCGCTATTCCAAATGCGGCATAAAATTTATGATTTTGGCACGAGCAGTTAAAGAATAACAACGTATAATTGAAAAAATTGCAGTCTCTTGAATAAACATGAACCATTGTTTTCAAAAAGAAGAAGGAAACTAGCGAAGCGAATAAGATTTATGCGATTCTGGCGCATTTAGACAGTCATTTTTATTGACTAATTTGCAGTAAATACTTTAAAAGGAGGAGGTAAGAGGAAAGCTATTATTCCGCAAAGTCAAAGATTCCAGCATTTTAAAATCACAAGGTCGCCACAAAATTAGCCCCTTGTACAACATACCACGTCTTTCTCGAAGCAAGGCAATCCTGGTAAAAAAAAGGCAGCTTGCGACGAGTAAACACCAAAAAACTATCATAGCTAGCCATAAAATTTGCTTGCCCTGCAACCTTTATTTTTATTACTCTTCATTTGTGTCATCCATTACGAGCCGCACATTTGCTGATATTTCGTATTTCGTTCTCGTCAAATATATTCTTGTTCGTACAATCTTTTTAGGTTATAATGAGCTCATCTTGCACAGACGGAGAGGAGGGTAACAGAGAAGTCTCTTGTCATATTATGATAGAGCCAATCTCCTCATCGCCAAACATGATCATCATCCCATCTTGAATGCAATTCATCGCAACTTGCCTATCAGAATATTTTGTGATTCTTTGATATTTAACGATACTTTTTGAGCTCTTGCATAAAAATCTCTTTTTGCAGTTCACGGACGGGGAGAGAGCAGTGCATTTGAATGCCCAAACTCTGGCAATGAAATACGAAGAATTTGTATAAAACAAGATGGCGTGCACGTTAGCATCATTTTCTCGAATGATTTTTTGCTCATCTTTAAGGTTGCTTTTTTGGTGAGACGAAAAGGATGATGTTTCTACCTGATGTTGTTGTTAGTTGATGATGATGTATGTAGTTCTGTGGCTACGAAAAAATGTGATTGGGAGTACGATGACCCAAAAAAGAGCAATACGTACATAAACAACATCGTCATCGTATCATTAAATTATCACAAAATGTAAAGCAAAGGGTGAGCAGGCGCCTTTCACAATCGCCTTTTTGTCTTCCTTTCTCAATCCAGACAAAACACGAACATGAATTTTGAAAAAAGTTCGTCATGTACGGAGTACTGCTGCGTCACATTTTCCACTTTTATCTTCACCATCTCATCTCCGAAAATAAAGTCAATACTAATGCCAGCCTTACTGCTTTTAATCACTCCACGCAAAATACGTATTAATAAATTGGGCTTTATAATCTGTATATTATTAACAAAATATGGCAAAGTTTAGAGAATTTTAATCACACCATTGTTCTGCCAAAAATACCAGTAAAAATACAATAATATTGCCTTCTGTAAAAGAACAGTAAGGATTTTTTAATTTCTACTCTTCGATACTGGGCTGTAATTTGCAAAACATAAAAGTTTGTAAAATCTACTCATGAATTTCAGTTTTCCCTGCCCATTATATCAGGTGTTTCCACTTCGCTACATATTTTCCTTATTACACAACTGGCATAAGATCAGAGTGAAGCTTTACATTCCAACATCATGATGATATACTGACAAACGGCGGCCATAAACTTTCATTATAATTTTTTTACGACTTATGGGGATTTTCGATGACAATACCTTCTACCAGACTGTAAGAAATGATAAATGATGGTTTTAAAGGGTTCAAGCACAAAAAAGCAAGATTTTTACAGAGCATTTATTTCTTGCCTAACAGTGAGCTGGATATCACTTGCATTAAGAACAATTAAAAAACGAAAGAATAACGTAAGCCAAACTCTAAGACAATGCATAATGACGACGACAAAGGTAAATTTAACAATGCGCATGAGCAGTTAACTCAATAACACACTCCCTATTGGAATTTGAATCTCATGGTCTTTCCTAGTAGTTTATGATGGCAAGAAATATTTCAAGGATTTTCTAAAGCTTTCGGTAATAAAAAGCAGAAGACCATTTTTACATAACAACTCGTAAATATTTTATACCATCTTGTACAAGGGAGGGAAGGATTCGAGGGATCACTTAAATAAAAAAAACATCTGCGAATCCTTTGAAAGTCCGAAAGTCGTAATTGCGGGTTATGAAAACCTAGGCTACGCAATACTCTTTCACGTCATTTGATTTTCTTTTGTAATCATAATAAAATATGCCATGAGAAGAAATTTTCGAGAGTAGATGCAATAACAAATTATTGAAATTTGTAAATCAGTCGTAAACTGAGGGAATTCTACGTTCTTAAGGTCTTTCTGGACCTCCTTCTTTAGATAACTACGATTTTACTGCTGTTGGTCGCCATTGTGTGTTCACAAGAAATCGAACCAAGAAAGCTTTTTTTGAATCATGCCGACATAATAGAAAGCTGTTATTACAAGCATAATGGACCACAACCACAGCAAAAGGGTAAAAAAATTATTTGTCCGTAGTAATTAAAACGGCACCAACGCGACGCCTTAACAGTCATAACAGTCCCAAGATCTACAGGTGAAAATGCTGATGCATAAAAATATGGCATTGTAAAAACCCAGACTCTCTTCAGAACATTCTATTTCTGATACCTACTCTGAACCAGCTTTTAATTTTCATGAAATACACATGAATATTCTACTTTTATTTTATTTTCGTACCTCTACGCTAACAACTGACTCGAGTGTCACAAATCAACCTTTACGATCAGTATGATAGGACCTGAGACCCATAACGAACAAAAAATTGAAGGGAGTAAGATAATTTAATGGTACACCATAGTTGCGAAATTAGCCATTGCTAAATTTCATTTTATGATTGAAAAGATCCTTCAAAAAGGTGCAATGCAATCTTTACCTTAAGATTCTCCTCTTCTTAAAAAACACACGCAATATGAATTAATATGTATGATAGGCTGACGATTATTGCCGGTAAAGGAAGATGAACAAGAGAGAGCGATTTTTCTGTTTATTGTTATTGCAGGCAAGTTATGATTATTATGCTTTTAAAGTATTTTGCAAGAAGAAAGTAGTTGTAGTAGCACTCACACGTGTTCATGTTTTTTGATATTGTTGACCGAGTAGTAGAAATGCAAGGTAAAGTGGATACACAAACAATGCCGTATTTTCATTATTGATGGTAATATTAATTCGTTGAAAATAAAAAATGTCAGAAGAAATCACAACATTAACGTAAGTCAGTAGTGTAACATCGTGCTGGAATTTGATGTTTGATATGCATAAATTTCATATTAACGACTTTCGATCGATTGATTGCACCTGTGATAAACCAAAATGCGTGGAATCAGAAGGCAAAATACTTCTACTAGAACAGATCAAGGTACTACATAAAATGGTTGCAGCCATATTACCACGGGCAGTTTCTTTTTCTTAAAAAAATCAACTTTCTAACTTATTTGGTCAGCAAGGTCATCTTTAAATAAGGTGATTCACTTAGGTACCACCGAATCAGATTAAATAAAAAAAAAGAGTTTCTAAAAGTCAACCTTGTCGAAAAACATTTGTAGGTTTGTTACATTTCATATACGCAAACAATTTTGCTGCTTTTTATGTACATTACGTAATTGAAACTAAAGCAAAAATGTGAGTTATGTAATGTAGCACAAACGCAAATGTAATTTTTGCGCTACTTAACACACTTGCTTTTATCAAGTTATAATGGTGGAAATGGAAGTGAACTTCTTGAGAAGTAGCATCATTACGAGCCAAAACAAAATTGTTCGTGGTACTAGTGTAAACTATTATTTTTTTTTTGAATAGAATGTAGAATCCACATGTAAATGTAACATTTTCTGCTATCCCAGAGTGGTTTTTTAAAACAATTTTTGTGAAAAATAAAGTAAACTTGAAGTACACATTTCGGACGCTATGTTTATCTACTTAGGAGATAATGCAGAGATCACAGTCTACCTCGACATTAAAATTAAAAAAGCATATTTGCAGCAGATGCCTTTTTAGCCAATTTTGTCTTTCTTAAATTTAGCTGTTTAGCTGCTTACACATACGTACCTATTCACATTCTGTCCCATTTAAAGGGATTACGCTTGTGAATACTTGACAGTTTTTTTATGAGCAGCAGGATTTACCCTAAAATTTGCAAGGCTCCAAAGAATATTATGCATTCTACTTTTTTTGAGATGATCAAATGATTGCTATTAAAGAAATTGTTTATCTCTTGCCAAGGAAGGATGAGTAAATGGAGGAAGACACGCAACAAACAACAACAGAAAAAAATAATATTACACTCAATAGCGCTTTGGGTGGTTACGGTTGTTAACGGTTTGGCTATGATTATGACAGCTGTCAAGTATGAATTTTTACTGCTCATAAGTGGTGACCAAAACTGAAGTGCACTATCATTACTATGGGAACGCATCATAAAAACGAATCAACACTGCAGGCGTGTTACTTAACTCTCTTATGCTTAATGTCATGAATCAAGAAAATGTCCTTGTTTTCGCGATTTTCTATTGCAATTCGGAATAAAAATGAACTGTATAGTCAAGAAATTTTACTAACCTTCAGATGAGGATGGCACTCCATTGTTGTCTATTAATGTGTCGTGTATTGGACTGCAGTTATCTTCGGCAGACCCTATTCCACTAGATCGACCACAAGATTCTTGCTCCCGCGAGGCATAAGACCTCCGATTTCCAGTAGCGCCAACCACTGCCGGATTAGAGCAACGCCTTGACTCTATCCCCATCAAATTTCCCCGTTGACGATGAATAGTGTCATAGTCTCTTGGTGGGAAAAGCAATGGCGTGTTCCGTTTTCGAGCACTTAGTTTCTCCCGAAGTTCAGCCGCTAATGAATCATACAAAGTTGCCACTCTATCAGATGTTAAATTAGACGAACCAGAACCAGACCCAAATCCTCGATCCGAATTTTCTGAGGAGTCTGACGTTCTACAGTCAAAGTCAGGGGTTCCTCGATCTCTGATTTTCGAAGGACTTTGGCAAGGCAAAAGACCTTTCGACTGGAGTCTTGTTTCAATGTCTCGAAACTTTTTCTGGTTGTCCTCGCGGTTCACCAATTGCTCGAGCTGTTCTTTCAAAACGGATGCCGTCTCTGATGAGTCACACCTATGCAAGCCATTCATTATGCAAAAATTAATTCCAACATTCTCTCACTCGAAGGACAAATCTTTTTATGATTTTCTTATACAACAAACTATCAAATTCTAACAGGTCATTGAGTAAACTGATACTATTAACCATGCATATAACTTATCCAAACTTCACAGTCCATCGCATCATTATAGACCAAAAACTATTGCTAACATTATAACATATTCTTGTAATCATGATTGTGAAAGCTATTAACCTTGGGGTACATGCATTAACAACGAACCAGAACACTTTGCCAAAGAAACTTTTAGTGATTTCGCCAGGGTTAAACAATTGATGCATGAGTAAAATAAATGTAGTTAAATAAGCAACTAAATAATATTTGGCATGTGGTTCTATCAAGTTCAAATTGTTAAAATAAAAAGGTTCATTAAGTATCTAGTGCCAACAGTTGTATTTACTGTATTACGTAATATACTCTCTCCTTTTTCAAGTTTGATTTTGTCATGTCACTTCCTAGAGCGTTTTCATTACGAAATTTCCGTCTACCTAGAATTTTACGAAGAATTTACATGATTTAGCTAGCATTACTAACTCAACTTGGATGGGACTATAACTCAATCAACACTATATCGCACCTGCTTTTAAGCTTTGTAAAATATTAAAAACATAAACTTCATATGCGTAATGCCTCCTACAACCAATCCTCTAGCTAGAAGAACTTATACAAATACCTGATTCCTTTTCTAGAGAAATTTTCAAGAAAGTAAAAAAAAAACTTTGCTGGGTCGATCCCTTCTGCTTCTAGTTTTTTCTAGCTTGATTGTGTTCAGAAAACAAAAAAATCTTTGAGTAATTAATTAATGTTCTGCTGACATTTAAATAAAAACGAGCCACGAGTACAGACTAGCTACTAGACGTAGCATCACGGGAAGTTAAAAAAAAATGGAAGGTCTACGTTTCGCAACTTGTGTGTAAATAAAGAAAACGGAAGTTTAAAAATTCACATGTAGCACTTTTAGACATAATTCCATCAATAAATAAAAAATTTGATGCTTTTATATAATAAAAATAACTTTATACTAGTGACGTTTCTATATATTATTCTTGTAACTCTGAGAGAGGAAAGACCTCACAAAATAGCTTGTATACCATGACAGCCAAATGAAGTGTTCATGCTCTGGGAAATGGCGCATAAAACACCTGCCAATCTTTCTTGGTAATGAATAGAGACACAAAAATATTACGCGATATGAGATAATCACTTTAATATCTTTATGCAGTTTGATACTTGGGTACATTGTTGATGCATGTTTTGTGGTTATGTATATGCTAAAACTACTTAATCTCGTAATATCATAAAAGCGATGGAAGTGAATGTTTGGATTAGCTAGGAAATTAATTAGAACTATATAAACAGAAATTTAGTG
>JAANSQ010000754.1:0-19445 GCA_036850885.1 Lepidocyrtinus dapeste | reverse complement strand
CTTAATGGCAGAAATACTTGAAATACTTTTGAATTTTTGGAGTTTTAATTGTATTGCGATTGTGACATTCTGAATGAAGTCATCAAGTCATCATTGTTTCGAGAATACTAAGGTTACTAAGGTGTTGGCAATTTCAGCGTGAGACCGAGACAAAAAAATGTGTCTATGAATGAAAATTAAACACGAAAACGTTTGCATGAAAATCAATAGATGTTCGCATGCAATTGACAAAGTGTAATTTTAAGCGTGGGTTTAGACCACGTAGGGAAAGAGAGAGTGCTGCAACCCCGTGGTGCACACTCAGCAGGGTGAGTTTCGAGGGTGAAAAAAGGGTTGAAACTGGTTTGCAGAGAGGGCATCTCCGTACCACTTTTTGAAACTCATGAGCACCACCACCACCCTTCCATTTGATACTTAAGAAGGAAGGGTTGCTACAGACTTGGAGTTAAAATGCATGAAATTAATTGCAATTGCACAAAAAGGCAATCTTAGAACAATTTTATTTTTGGTGGGTTTAACAAAGGAATTTTTTGAAAAAAAGAGTTACTTAATCATATAAAATTGCAAAACCTTCAATTTATACAGTAAAAATCAGTAAAAATAGCTGAAATGATAAGATTATGTAACTTAATTTGGGTGCATTTAATTATGCTTTGCATAATACTCAATTTGGATGTTCTCCTGACCTGGTATTTGCATTCAATTTTTAATTTTTTTGTTGTTTAATTCTGATGAAGTAATCATTCTATTCTGCTGTTTTTGGGTGGCTGGGCAGTTTCTCTTGTAAAACGAAAATACCATATGGACTTACCTTTCCATGAACATTTGCTTTAGTATCAATTATTTTTCTCGAGACAATTCTAAATATTGACTTTAGTAAATTGAGAGGCATATGTCTTCAATGGAAAATTTATGTGTCATTGGTGCATGGTAAGAAGCTTCAAACTTTCGATGCTTCATGTGCAGTCCAAGTCTAACCCTGTTCGCCCAGCCAAAGTCTACTTAATTATTGGCTAAGCAGCCTCTAATTAAACAATTGTTGATTACCCGAGAATCGTTTCGCATTCTTTGGGAGTACATCTTTGTTTACGAGATTTTCACATAAACTCACCGAACCGAACCTTTTGATTTCTTTACCCAAAAATTAAGATGCATAAGCCCTCCTTAGTGAAGCCAGGGAGGTCCAGTTGGTCTCCCACGAAGTATAGCGTTGTAGAAAGGGTAGCACACACGTAAAATTTGTGAATCTTTATTTGGCTCATGTCGATCCTTAGAACTAACTTGGATTGAGATATTAGAACATACTCGCAGATTCAATAATTAAATGCTTTCATATTCTATGTGGAATTATGTCGTGTTGACTAGACTTCCACGCACGCACACTTTGACCATTATTCAAATGTAGTATAAACAGCCACCGAGTGATTGCCACCTAGAAGTAAATGTGGATTTTAAGTGGATACTTACTCAATTCATCGAATAATTTACATCTGTACTATCATGTCTCACATGGAATTGCATGTGTGCATCTTGGTACTTGAGTCGTTAGCTCATGACTTGATGATCATGACATGACATGACATGACAGAAAATAACCCAAGAGACTATTTGACCTAAGAGAAGCAAAGGTGAGTGTAGACCGACTTGGCCTGTTGACTCATTTCATTTTGAACGTTTCAGCCTTATCCCCCAACTCGGCCAAATTAAGTTGCAGACTGTCCATCAAACTTTAAGACGCGCCGGTACCTACGCTTTCTATTAGTTATGCAATTGAAGACGCTCCAGATCCTGTTCCAGAATCCAGATCATGCACATCATCTCCATAAAATTTCTTGTTTGTTTCTCCACCATTCAAAGACTCACCCACCCATTTTCCACTAATGACTTATTTTTGACGTTTCCCATTTTCTGCGACGACGTTTGCATGTGTATACAAAAGGGATTTAGACGTTTCTGCCAGTTAGGTACCACTTATCTTCACATTTTTTTTCTGGAAGGAAACCCATGCATCACATACACACATATTGTGTCTAATCCAAATAAAAAATCCCAATATTTTTAATTACCCTAGTTTTGCACATGAAGTAAGAAATGCCATTGTGCTCCTAATTTTTTTCTAATAAAAATTCATAAATGTAAACACGCATTGTAAAACTTCTGCTGTTATTTCATTGGAAAGGGAAAAAAATGCCGAAGTTTTTTTTCTCATCGTGGTCTCACTCAAATAATGAAAATGACTATTGCGTGTCGGAAGTTTCTAGGTGTGAATCCAAAGAAAGCATTAGCAATTGGGCTTAGCTTAACTTTTAGATGAAACCTATGATGATGAAACCCTTCTGTTCATTATCTCTTCGAAAAAAAATCAGAGGATTTTTTTCTCATTTTTTTCATCGCATGCTACCAAAATACCAGCAGCAGTGTACAGCGTGCGTTATAATTATGTAGAAACCGAGTAATTTTTTTCGAAAGTTTATAAAAATCTCAAACTTTTTTTCAAAAAAGTAATTAAGTTAGAGTTAATAGCTCATTAAGGCTAGATTTTTTCAGAAAAAGTATACTTTGTCATGAGATACGGCATCTGTGTGGAGGGATAAACAATTTCAATTTAAGCCATCGGCTCCTTCATACTCCATGGCAGGATATACATCAAAATTGTACATTTTTTGTCATTAAAATTCATAAACTCAACAGCGGAATAGTCCGAAAAGTCATTTGGAGCCAGGTGGTAACTTTTTAGGCTGTAATTGTCGCGTAAACTTCCTAAAAAAATTCAGCCGTTTCCTTTATCCATCAAATGATCAAATTATCAAATGCTTTGCTTTAGGTCACTAACTTAGGTTTAGTTTCATTGGCGTCTTTATGGCGAGATTAAAGTCGGTAAGTAAGTGTACCTACTTGATGACCTGTGAGTCCAGAGACCAAGTTCAAGTATGAAAAAATGCTTGTGTTACGCTCCAACATTCATAAAATGCAAATGAGCTCCATAAATTTTTGTAATTTTTTCCTCTTCTTCCTCTTGAACAACTTCCTTTTTTATGTATGAATGAATAAACATGAAAACATTGCCCCAGTTTTCCGGTCACCGGTCAGAGTGAATCTAAGATTAGGGCATATTTTTCACTGTCAAATTAAAAAAAACTCGCTTAGCTTAGTTTCAAAGTGAAGCATTAATATTCCTTAAAAATACGAAGCAAACGACCTTTGCGTAAAATTACTAGAATTTTTTCGCAAGAAAATGCAATACTGCAAACCTCATAAGATACCTCCAGATTACCTTGCCTGAAGGGAAGGTGTTTCTTCACTCGGTACAAATAGATTATGGGAGTTTTTTTTAGGAAAGTGAAAGAATAATGCAAATGTAGAGTTTAAGAGTAGATTACATTACAGAGCCTAAGCATTTTATAGAAATTGCATGAATTGTAAGATTTTAAAATGTTTTTATTTCATGTGAATGAGAAATTGTGTATATGTGTTTTGTGAGACTCATGCATATTTATAAGATTGCATTCAAGTCCCCCTCACTTGAAAGTATGAAACCAGGAAGACGTTATGCGTTATGAGGAAATCGTGTAGGGTAACGAGATTTTTTTATTTGTGTAGCTCATGCAATCATTCCTCCTTTGCATATGTACTTTTTCAGCTAAAACTAAACTAACGGATTTTTATTTTGAAAAGGATCTACCTCATCTTCTCATCTTCAAATTTCAGTGTTTGAGGCAGGTTCTATTGTAGCGGTTTTGTATTACTCTGGCCTACTTCCTTACCAATCTGCATTTGCATATGCATAGAAAATCTTTTGAAAAGCAGTCTGGATTGAATTCAGGTCGTGTTCAAGTCGTACGTGACATGATCATCAATATCAAAATATATGTAGTTCCCAAGCTTACCTGGAGAAATTGGTCTTTGAAAAGTAGAGGACAATTTTCTACGCGATAATTTTGACAATTCATTTTTTACTTGGCATGTAGTATCTTCTTAAATTGATAAAATGGTGAAAATGATAACGTACTGGTACTTGTATGACTCGAAAGATCTAATTTCCTTTGAAAAATCTAGCTTGTTTGAGAATGTGACATGAGCACTACATGAGTTTTGGCTCTTGCTTGTACGCTTTGACATGACATGGGTGACAATGACATTGACATTTAGAGAAAAACTTGAAGTCTTTATTACAAAAATGGGATGATCTTAGACTACTTATTTAATTGCACTCTGCAATCATCCTTATAAACAATTTATCTTTAAGCGGTGAACACTGATCACTGACAGCTACCTTATGAACAGGAGGGTAATCTCGGCGCAAATCTAAATTTATTCTGCACATCAAATCATACCATATACGAATATCTTTTGGTCCCAGTCAACAGCTCAGTTCATCAATCATTTGTCAATCAAAAGGATATTCACATTTATCATTTTTCGCATCGCCTACGCCTCAAAACGTGAAAGATCAAAACTCGCTACACAAACATAAATCGAGACCAGGAACAAATATTGCGAATGCTATGCAACGCAATACCCCAATAACATGTTGACACCTGAGTTGACAAGTGGACAATCTTGTTTTATAAGCAATTCCTCCATTTTTATGGACTTTGGGTAATTACCAAATCATTTTCGGCTAGACATTCTCTAAAAAAAAATAGTCTATATAGTTCTGCTTTCTCAGGTATGAAGACCGAGACTAATGCAAATAACGATGACGAGATGACATTGACACTGACCAAGTGGAAAGTAGCAAAAGCTCAAACTCTCACATAAATGCATCTTGTTCACTAATGGAATCAAGAAAAAAGTACATTGTTTAAGATAATCTTAATGCTGAAGAATGCAACAGTGAGATTCTAATCATGATTTTTTGTTTTTTCTTTGCAGGTAAGAGATTCTACAATTCTGCCTTTCGGTTCATTTCTTTTGGCATAATTCCATCAAACTCATGCATCTCTTCATCTAAGAAGGGAGGGAAAAGGAGGATATTATTCTGATGACTTTCCACTTTGAAAGAAAAAATCTCTCTCGGTCAGGTTTTGACCCAGGTAAACCAAAGCAACCTAAATCTAAATCTGCAATTAGAACAGGTATTAATTATCACGGTGCAAAAAAATTATCTCGGGACAAATGAAAGGGAAACAAGATTCAATAAATTGGTATCATTTAGAATTTCGGGAGAATTTCTTACACAGTATTCATATGGCATATTAATGTTCTCAGAGTGAAGATGTTTGTTTGATTGTAATTAAAAGAATTAATGATATGATTCCATTATTACCAACACCTGCATTTTTCTCAAAGACTAAGAAAAAAACTGCGTGTCTGGAGACACTCTCCGGTGTGAATAATCAAGATGAATACAATTAAGTAATACCTTTCCTCTGATTCTTGTAATTACTTTGATGAGCATTGCATACCCTAGAAAAAATTTGACTGGACAATCGCAATCAAACGAAATGGATAATTAAACTTATTATTCATCTCTATGCAATTAAACTCGCTCTGGGAAGAAGAATTCGGAGAGAGGGAGAGATAAGAAAAGAAAAATATCCTTATCACGATTTTCATCTTGTATAATGTCGGCCACTTTTTTCAATCTAGTTCTTCTTGACGAGATTCGAGGGAAAAACAAAAAAAAACAATCTGAAATATCGTGTTCAATTACTCCATCGCTACTATACTACTCAAGTGTGAGAATGAGAATGACTTTGCAGAAATTATGTACAGGTTTGACACGTAGTCATGGAGAAAATGATGGTAGTGAGTATTTTCATTAGAAAACAAACTCATTTGTCACACTTTTCTATGATATTCTCAAGATTCAAGATGAGTTTGTGGTTTAGGGAGTAGGGTGTCTCCTGAAACAAGAACAATATCTCATTAATCGATTTCTCCTTTGAAGGATAGTGCTTGGTCAGCATATTAGAGAACTACCGTTAGACCATGGTAAGTATAGGAGCCACGAATGCATTAGCTTTCAAAGTTTCAAATCAATTATCTCCAACAGGTTCTATTTTAATAGTGTAGTGTTGACTACACTCATTTAACTAAGAATACAATACTCTGAAAGCATAGCTTCTGTTGATAAGCTTCATTATCTTTATTTTATGTTGCTCACAGTACGTGAGAAATTTCATCACCTTAAAGCTCACCCTAAATGAGATAAATGCGTAATATCAGGTTTTGAAGAATAATTAGGATGAGTTCACGTCCAGATTAGTGCGCCTTATCTGAGTAGGTATATTCTATAAAATTTCGAGTAGAGCAACTTACCCCTAACCCTTCCTAAGCAGAGGAATCTACTGCAATTTTTAGAATTTCTAGTTTGGCTTGGACGGTTGGACACTTAGTCCATTTACAAATTCCAAAACATCTGCCTGGGCTATTGACATTGTCACTATTTTACTTTTCCATTGATCATTTTTAAAAAATACAAAAACAAAGGAAACTTGCCAAAAAAAATCACATTTTTTAATATTGCCCCCAAAAACAAACGGCTGGCTTGTGTTCAAGCCGTGAAATAAAGATCCGTATTGAATGGATAGCATTTTTACAGATTAAGATTTTTCTAAAAAGTGAATAACATGACACTTGTGTCCATTCATTCATTGAATACTGAGAGTGCATAAACACCGGTACACTTGGTACACCGGCAAAGAGCAGCAGGAGCAGACCAGTATACACGAGCCCAGGATGAGGGAATCTGCCCTACCCAGATATTTAAATCTTTGTCTCGGCCGAAAAACAAAAACCTCATGTAACATACGCACTTTTATGACGTACTAACACAGTTTTTACTGACGATGTGCGGCGAGATTAAGGCAGATGCATAGAGTTTGCTTCCTAGTGTATTCAATCTAACCCTTTTTTCAAATGGACAATGGGCATTTTTATTTTTCTAGGAAAAAAATTCTCGTGAAAAGGGAATTTTTATAAAAATTCCTTTCAAAGGAAGGGAACCATATGCAAATGAGTGGATAAGCATGAAAATCATGAAATACGTGACTGACTAGTGTAGACCCAAACAGTGCAGTGTCCGATTGCGAATGCATTCCAATAAAAATGATTATTTTAATTATTGTACAGTATACATTAAACTCATCTGTAGCTTTTAATTATTTTTTTTGTGAAGAGATTTCATAAAGACAGTTGCGGACAATTTATGATGTATTTTTATACGTTGGCTATCTCTCTAGGTACATGATCGCAGCTCATTATGTACAAACTTGAAATACAAAAGTACATAAAAATGACCAATCTGAGCATATCATCAGCTTACCGGGGAAATATAAGATCACATCATTTCATCTCCTATTGATAATGAACATCCTGCAAAGCTCAATCCGAGACCTTCGCTGTACCTGATCTCGCGAATGACTGAAGAAATTTTCTTCACAGCTCAAATCAACTCTCGGTATCTTTAACGTTTAATCCCTAAGCTCCCAACGTCCCAACCAAAAGTATGTGTTGTAGAGTGCAAACAATCTTTCTTTCTTAACGAGGCTTACTAAGGAGATCCAGTAGGTTCATTTAGATATGCGAAGATAAGCTCATGTAAGTATTCCTCTAGTGGAAATTATGTATTACGTACGCACTTGATTCGTAATACTGAACTACGACAGAGACTTGGGTAATCTATGCTTACTTGATGTATGCAATACGTATGCATTTTTATGGGAAGAAACTTTTGTTAAATGACGAGTTAAGAAAAAAGACTCCCTTTTTACAGAAGCTTAAGGTTATATGCCATGTCTTAAAAAAAGTAGGCAGGATCAATCCGTTCTCTTCTGGGGTGTAAAGGTACAGGCAATAAAACATAAAATGTGTTATGGGATGTGATGTGATGATGATTCCTGAATGGGTTTCATATCTCTACTTATCCCAAGATATTTTCTATATGTTGGCTGTACATAGGTATAGCGGTAACACGCGTAAATTGTATGAAAGCATTAAATTTACCTTTATTCCTATTATGACTTTATAAAAATGCATTGCATTACATAGAATCGTTTGAGTAGGGAAGTGCCACATATAGCATACCTTACAGTATGAGAAACTATGCACTGCCCATATAATACCCAAGATGATATGAAGCCCATGCAATCCAATGCTCCTAGCGAATTAAAAAGAGTCCAGCGAAAAAAGGTGAAATTTTTTCCCCAGAGAGAACCTCGAGATAAAAATGGTCATAGAAAACACACACTCACACACATCACACACACCTCATGCAACAAAGACTTGAGGAGAAAAACTCTAATTTTTTTATTCTCGATCGCATAAAGCGACACGGCTTACTCTAGAGCAGTACTTTTATCAAAAAAGAAGGAAAAATCTAAGAGAAAAGAACCGGTTTCTAAAGATAGAATAGAAAAACTAGAGTCTCACTTATCACAGATTTTTTTTAGGAAAGTATTACCCCCTTCTTATTTTTATCTCACGTCTTGCCTTGTCCACGCACACGGAGAAGGAGAGAAGCACGTACACGGACAATCTAAGAAAAAATAAAGATCATATAGAAATACTAGGGGCAAACGGCAAAGGATACGCAACTAGGAAAAAAATCACACTTTTTACAGACCATTGTCCAAGCCAGGGAGGCAGGCACGTTTTCACTATTTTTTTTCTTCCTCCCTACCACAACGTCCTTTTCCATTGAACCTGGTCTGAAGTCCTGAGCTGAAAGGAAGAGTAAACTTAAAAAATTCACATTTTTTTCTTCTCCCCATGCAAATTAGCCAGTACACTGTCCATTTCTAAAGATCAAATAAATAAACAAATGGGCGTATCCTTTCCCCTATATTTTGACCGGGTGTAGAAAAAATCAAACTTTTATCTACATTGTCCCTATTGTTAATGAGAAAATCAATAGAAGATCTTTTGTGCAAACAAAAAAAATCAACTTTTTCCATAAGTAAAAACAAGTGTAAACTTTATGTGCAGCTAATCCAGTTTTATGCAAAAAAAAAGTTGACTTTTTTAATAGTGAAGGTGCATTAGAAAACATTCTTTGTTGAGGAGAAAAAACTGGACGTGTTGTTTTAGTCAAGTGTTACTGTATATTCAGCTTACATTAAAATAGCTAATTTACTCAAAGTTCAAAGTGTTTGCGGAAGAGTAGAATTCAAAAACAGCTGTCGTCAATGTTTGACGGCGCGCGTAAATTCAAAATATTTATGCACTCATCTAGTGTAATGGAACAGGAAAAGTGCATTTACGCGTAATGCAAATGCTTTTACCAATTTTTAACTGAAAGGAAAACTATTTTGCTAAGTAATTAAGTTTATATAAAAACTGCACTTTATTCAAAATTTATTTTAACCGAACCGGAATTCTTCGTACGCGGAGTAGTAACTCGACCCACGTGTGGGAGGTGAAGAAAAGTGTGAAAAGAAGATAATCTTTCGGTTCAGCTGAGTGACTGCACTATCATCTACATCCAAAAATCCTTGAGAAGAGATCAGTGCAGTACCAGTAACAGGCCAAGCCAAGCCAGAGGGATAGCCCAATCTAGACATTTTATGCAAAGCTTTGATGCGTTATCGTAAGTAAAAATTGTTCAATTCCAAGTCAATTTATGTTCTATGCATACCAACACAAATGCCAAACTATGTTTGTGTAGTGCAAAACGGTTCTAGACTAACCATTTAGTCAAATTATCGGAGGAAAAAATTGGCTTTGAAACTATATTCAAGTGTAATTTTGTGTTTATGAACCATGCATACTTTATATAAAGTATAAATTGCAATTCAATGTTGTATTTTTGCATCTTGAAATTCTCAAATTATTGTTTTATTCGGTGTAAAGCGTTCTAACGTGACCGTAGCTTAAAGACTAGAGGAATCTCGTTTTCATATTTAACGACTTGACTAGATAACCATCTAATTCGGAAGATGCTGAATAATTTTGATGCAGATGCTCTCTCATTCTGATCGTTAAGGACGATCCTACAAATGCTTGCGTATTTTTTTTTTTTTTTTGCAGGTTGCAGCTTTTCGAGCTAATTTTTATTGTTTATATTTATTAATAATTACAAAGTGTTAGAAAAGTGTTGAAGTATACGGTCTTGTCGTACTTTGACCCGACTATTTTAAGTAGGAAATGTACAAGAGGATTTTTCTAACACGTAGAGAAAATCCTACTAGAACCAAACTCACCAAACATAATATATTATTAATGGCAACAACAGGAAAAGCTCATGTTTTCGGGATAGAATAGGCGAATTATCCCAAGTTTGCTAGTTTGCTACGCATCATCTTATCAACTAGCGTAGGCCTGTCTACTGTCTACAGTCCGAAAATAAGCATTTATCATTTTTATCATTTGGATGGAATCAAAAAGTTGCGTATGGTGCGTGCAAAAAAGTTTTCAGGGCATAAGGCTAACCCAAACCACATAGCCTAGGCTTAACCAAGCAGTAAAAAGTCATTACTATTTTTACCTACATGAAAATTATAATAATGCTGCCATAAAACAATCAAAAAAAAGTAGACAGCCTTTGGATAGTTTGGTTGTTGGTGTTGATGCTGCCCTTCATAATATCATGTTTTACGCGTATCTTGTACGCACCATTCATAAAGATTGCCAATAGGCAATACATGACGCCTAGAATGTGGAAAATTGACCATAAATATATTTCCCTTAAGATTCAGAAAGCTGTTGATGTCTGTTAAGGTGGGCAATCAAATGAATGATATGAATAAATACTGATACAGATATGGGGAAACATGGGGTGACTGGTCTTCATACTCCGTAGGTACTGGAACGTGATCTGAGTTCGTTATTAAAATCGACAGCTTTCTTGTCCGGTTTAAATATCATACAGGAAATTGTAATATTCTGAGGATTAGGGAAGGATTCTCAGTTTTTTATATGTTTAGCATAAATAGGGCTTAAACAATGAGAGTGAGAACCTCAAATTGTAAATTGCTTGTTCATTTATTCTCGTTTCTTGTGATGAGGATCATTCTTCTTGATCCACTTTTTTCCATAGGATTAGACTGACTTTTGAAGTTGAGACTGGCACAGAGCACGGATGATGCATTGATGAAGCTCCCTGTATTTCACATCAACACGGTTTTATTTTCGAGTAAATGATGAAAATTCAAGTTGATGGGTTTGTTAGGGAAAAAATTGTACACAAATTGTGTGTAAGAGAATTAACGTCAACATCATCTCACTTTCCTCCAGTGTTTGGTTGTAATGAAGGCATTATTATTACCCAGGCTCCAGTAGTCCAGTCAAGTCCAGTCACAAGATCAGCAGGTTTTCACTCGCACTTTATTCAACTGAGCTGGCCTAGACTGGACTGGACTGTGTGATGTGATGATCTGTTGAGGAAAATACAAAAAGCTACTAAATGCCGGCTGGAATGAGGCTATTCTCACGTAAACACAATCAGAATCAAAAAGTTTTTAGTAAGCCAGAGAAATACAATGTAATCATGTAATTTACTCGGGATGAGTCCGTTTCCTCTTTTCAATGAGTGTGTGTTGTGTGTTTACGCAATATGCTCATGTATTGGTCATGTACATACATCTCCATATCTTTTGCATATAATACCGCTGGTGCAGTGGGTCATTTGTACAGAACTAGGCTGAATTAAATCGGTCTACCCTGAACGCAACACAACTCGCATTCACCGTAAATTTTGGTGGTTCAACACGTTTCGCTCTGTGACTCTAGCTTGTGGACAAGTTCAATGCTGATGGGAAAGACAAAATGTTATACCGCTGGTGCAGTGGGTCATTTGTACAGAACTAGGCTGAATTAAATCGGTCTACCATGAACGCAACACAACTCGCATTCACCGTAAATTTTAGTGGTTCAACACGTTTCGTTCTGTGACTCTCTACCTTGTGGACAAGTTCAATGCTGATGGGAAAGACAAAATGTACATTTCTTTCACTTCCGGTTTGCCTAACTTATATTAATGTATGTCTTCTTGTTGGGGCTAGATAATTGTTAGAATATTATGCCACAAACAAGTCACGAAATCGTTGATTATGTTGGAAAATTTCCCGGATAAAAAAATATTCTTTACAATATCCTCAATTTAGACAATCCCTCTAATTTAAAAAACCAACATCCCTTTGATAAAAAAATTAGTTACGTTTGTTGTTCGTGAAACTCCAGGCCTACATTTTCCCTTATGGTTTGGGTGCCCGGCATTAGAAAAGCTGGAATGGTTAATTCGTCATTCTATAAAAAATGAATGCATACACTTTGTATTTTTTGTTCATTTTGTTTGATTAGTTATGCATATGTTCCAGTTTTTCTGTAATGAGACTATTGGTTGTCAGTTTGGTCCGAGAGGGTAGCATAAAAAGATAAAAAAAAAAGTGAGATGACCATAAAGCATATTTTTTCCAGTAAAAAAAACTGGAAAAATGGTTTGCGTGGTGAGGTCTACTGAAGGGGAAAAATGTGTTGGATGGTATAGCAAACTAGGGATTTTTTTAGGGAGCTCAGCTCGATGTATTCAAGCAGAGTGTTGGAATAGGACTGAAGCTACAAGTCAGATGTGTGAGACTCTCTCCCGGGTTCGGGTTTTAGAAACACGGGGCGGCTAAAAGAAAACTAGGGAGGAGGGATTCTTATCCAGCTAGGGAACGCCGGCGCTGGAAACTTGTTATATAGACTAGGCAAAAAACTTTCTCTTGTATTGCTTTCTTAGCTGGAGAAACATAGGCAATATTGTACATCCAAATGGGGAAAACAGTATGGAGGAGTGAAGGGTAATGTATAGTGGGATAACATATTCTCACAATACATTCTGGAGTTGACGGAAAGAGAAAAAAAATTGCTTTTGAACCAAAACTTCCCTTTGATTCTTATATACTCTCCTATAAAAAGTGGCAACGAGTCCAGAAAACGTTAAGAGGTCCAGGGAACCGTCCTTGTAGTGTAGGAAAGAAGAGAGTCTTTTGCTTGATTTTTCTCCAGTAGTTTTTTATAGTGTTTTATGTGCCTTTTCCCTTATTTCTCTTACTTTTGCCTTCGCTTTATTTTTCCCCTCTTTTCTCGGACAGCTTAGAAAAAGATGTGGAGATGGTATGTGTTTTAGTGTACGTATTCTTAGTAGTTTACTTGAAAAAAGTGTGTGGGTATAGGGAAGTCAGTGTGCTTTCCCGTAGTTTTCTTTCCCTTAGCGAAAAACGCAATTCTTCACAAGAACGAGAATGTGTACAGACTTTTCTCCAAAATCTTTTCTCCCTTCTTTGCCAAGAATCTGGAGAGTAAAGACAGACATCGGCCAAGGCTTTCAGTTCACTACGGTATGTCTATTCAGTCATCCCGGAGCTGACTTTTCTCTCCAAAAAATTTCGCTTGCTTTTTATCGAACAAGTGTAAACAAAAAGCTGACAGTCTCAAGTCTCCCCTTTACATAAAAAACTTTGCACTTTTGACTTGTACACATTTTCTCACTGAATTCATCTCGAATGGTGTTCCATGTGGGAAGGTGTTGTGAAGTCTTTTTCTAGTCAACATATGTGAACATTTGTGAAATTTGAAGAAACAGTATTAAGTGAGTTTGCAATAAACTGACATTTCAACAGTTTAAGGAATTAGTGTAAACGATCTAGTCATTGAACAAAGTAGTCAAGACTAACTTTTCGGAGTCCGGCTGAAAGTATTGAAATAATTGTTTAACTTGTGTGGACCTGTTGGACCTGCTCTGCGGGTCCTTTCTAGTCAGTCAAGCTGCGTCAAAAAATCTCGGCGAGGCCAGTAATGACCTCGTCTTCTCAAATGCACCCGCTTTTTGCGGCGTTTGCAGCTGCAACCGGTAATGCAGCTGCGGTGAGTAGTAGTGGGAGTACGCCTGGAAGTGTGAATCTTTCCAGTGCCTCCGCATTCCCATCAACCTCTGCTAGTCTAAGCATAAGTCCCTCTGGAGTCAGCAACAACAGTACAAATAACAATAGCACGTCAAACACAAACAGTCCGAATGGCTCTCCTAGTCTAGGCTTCGGCTTGGGTTTGGGCAACGTGACAATCACACCCGTTGTCACCACTTCAAGCGTATCTCAAGTCCAACAATCAATGGTGCCAAGTAGCCCTCACACTGGTGGATCTAATGTTAGCCCAGCATCCCAGTCTTCTGTCGCTGCAGCGGCAGCAGCGTTAGCTTTAGCTTTATCAAATTCCGCAAAACATGCTAATGTTGATCCTGACTCAGAAGATGAGGTATTAGATGAAGAACCAGAGTCCCCGGGCTCTCCTCCAGGTAGCCCTGAACCATCCACCTCGATAGCAATGTCACTCCCTATGGCAGTGTCAATGGCAAACAGTGTCGTTAGCAGTGGGAATAACGGAAACACCACTAATTCACTCTCCCTAGCTACTCAACAGCAACAACAGCTTCGAGCACTAGCGACTGGTTTGACATCTGCGATGGCTGCTGCAGCCTCACAAAATAACAATCCTAGCATGGCAGCTGCAGCCGCTGCAGCTTCGAAATTAATGGAAATGTCACCAATTGACGATCTAGTGATGACCGAAGTGACACAAAGACTCCTCAAAATGAACCAAGAGTTATGGCAACAAGGTGTCGCGGGAACAAGTACGAACAGCACAAACACCACAACCACTACAACTTCATCATCCTCTGGCAGCTCAGGAGTGCCAAATAATTCCTGTTCTTCCAATAGCTCATCTTCCGCTAATACCTCGTCTTCATCTTCGGGCATAGGCCATGGACACTCTTCCAACATACCTGGGAACACTAGTGCTGGTCAAGGGAGTGGACATTCTACGAGTAACGTACCAACCTCCGCTTCATCTCCTGGAGGAATTTCATCCGCAGCTGTGGCTGCTGCCGCTGCTCTTAACGCTTTGAATGCTGGTCAGCAGCAGGTCAATGAGATCAAACTTGCGGAGAAATTAGTCAACGAACTGGCTTTGCAGGTTAAGATCAAATTACAAACTTCCAATGCTCTTTCTATTCATTTTTTGCCTGAGAAGAGCTTGCAAGTTTTTTTTCTCCTTTTTGTGTTTTGTCTACCCATCCTTTTTCCCTAAAAAAAGTTCAGTTGAGCTTATTTTATTTGCATGTTCTCTCCATTGTTATACACGGTTCACTTATTTCTTTATCAAAAACACAAAACGTGACAGTCCCAAATGCGATTTGCTGGTTTTTTTTAAGTTTGAAAAATGAGCTGGAGCTTTTTATTACCTGGTTTTGCTTTAAAAAGATGAAATGACGCTTGCTTCCTTCCTTTTTTTACTCTAATTTGGAGAAATCATATGCCAATCCAAGCCAACATGAACTAGTTGTCCTTGATTCGTTTTAAATATTCTGAGAAGGCTCCTTGTACACGCGGCCACGCACCTTTTATTCTTAATGATAATAAGGATGGGTGTGTATATTTTTTGTAAATGACTCTGGAGAGGTATGGTCTAGCATAAGTAATTTTGGGTCTGGAAAAAATTCCATGAATGAACTTTTTTCTTCCGCACACATTCACCTTATCATTTTGTCCTTATAAAACGGAAAAGTCTTGTTAATTGTGAACTCATGTTCTACGGAGAGAAGGGTTTTGATTTTTTTATCTGATACAGTTATACCTCTTATTAGGGTACTTATTCAGACCGAGTATGACTCCTCCAAGAAAAAAAGCTTTAATCATATAAGATGGTAGGCAATGATTACTCTGAAATACTTTGATTTATTTGATACGCTCTCTTTACAACTTGTCTCGTATCAGTCAGCGCGCTGGTGGGCCTGTTCTTCCCAAAAAATCTGTAGGAATCCCTTGGAGGAATTTCTTAATTAAGTTTAACCATTTCCTCCATTCATCTGAATAAGGAGAAGCTTAATTTTTTCGGTGTTTTTTACATTTTAGTCTCTTAAGGAATTCATAAATGCATTTAAATAATCAGGAGGAGATAAAGACAGCTTCATTTGTACGGTGATGAGGATTTGTTGAGTGACAAGCACACTTTAGGTGTGTATTATCTTGGCCATGAGGTTATACCTTAGTAAAATGACAAAAAGATATTTTTTGAGGAGCGGTTTTCTCTCTTGTCCATTGTTTGACTGGCAGTCAACTTCCAAGATAACTAACTTGAAAGCCTGAGAAAAGAACTGCTGTGATGTGTAGCTATGAGTTAAAGAAATTGATTGAGCTCAAGTTTATTTAGTGGCATTGATCGGTGCAACTTCTCTCCCGGCATAACAACAAAATACATTATCGTCATCAATTTCTCAAGATAGCACAATGTAAATTTTCGCATGTAACATCTGGCAAATGCAATGTTTCTAGATGTTTTCCTCAACTTTGTTGTTTTTCCTTAGTCGTTGACTTTTTTTGCTGTTGTCTTTGACTCTTTGAGCCTAAGAGTCTTTTGAGTCATTTGAATATTTGAATTTCGAGTGGAATCAAAGATAATATTTTTTTTGAGAAAGATGAGCATTTTATAAGATACACTCTTCCTCTCACATTTTTAATACGCTTCGGAGAAGCAATGAATTTCAAAGATATGAATATCTTTGCATTGCTTCTGACACGGACAAGCAAAGCTCCTCGACCAGTTTGTCGGTTCGTTATTAATCATATACTGTTCCCTAAAAATCTATATGATGTAGTGTCAAGCGATGCTTCATAAAGTTTAAGGAATTTGCATAAAAAAGTGTCTTGTCGAAGCTGATTTACAAGTCATGAATGACCAGAGAAATGAGAATTCATGCTAACATTCACATAATTTTCAGTTCCTAGTGAAGTCTGTACTCCATGTAAAATTGTAAATTGTGATTTGAATTGTTAAAATACAATTTACCTCATTTTCAGTCGTTCTTAGTGTAGTCACATAACATGATTAAAACCATTTTTTTTTAATTTAGAAAAATATTCATAAATTCTACATTTTAGGTTTAGATTGGTGCAAAGTGATACATAATCAGAGATACTGAGACTGAGACCAAAGAATATTAACCAATTTAAAATGGGAGTATCACAAAGTATAATTCATGTCACCTATTCTCAAGATGAACTTTTCAGGTTGGTATGTAGAAATTAAGTTGTTCTAGAATCCAAACCAATCCAGTCAGAAGGTGTTGGTGTTGCCTACTTGCTGCTAATGTGCAACTTACAGTCCAAAAACCCGCCTGTTATTGTACATTTCCCATTGAATAATAAAACATTGTGTATGTTCTACTCTCTCTCGGAATAATTGCAATATGTCCACTTTTATTACGCTCATTTTTGCACGAAACACGGAGAAATTTGGAATTATTAATTTTATTATGTAGGGACTTTCATGATGTTTTTATGATGTTTTTCCCTTTTATATCCTTTTCCGTTTGGAATCGTACAATGCGAAAATAGACTGGTCAAAATATTTAGAAATTACGAAGATGACAGGATAATAACATGAGCATTTCACATGTAAAAAAGATGTATCGAGAAGCATACAATGGGTTTCAATATTTCATGGGTTTTGGTTCGCCCAACGCTTTGCAAAATAGATAAAAGGTAAAGGCTTGAAATATGACCTGAAGGGACAAGTTAAACTCAGAGAGTACAAAGTTTAGCTAGCCTAATAGCATATTTTATATCAGTGAGACCGCTCATTTTATGCATATTATCTTACACTTTTATCTCATTATATTTTCGCGTCTCCCCATCTCACCCTCATCACCAAAACAACATCATCCGGATAGGCTTGTCTCTTGTATTTGCAAATAAAATATAAAATGGACATAAAATATTTTGTAGGCTGGTCATCTAGATAAAAAACATATGCTAAACGTAAATATAGGCAATTTAAGCAATTCAAGTTTGAAACCAGAAATATTAAGCTTCTTCTTGGTTACCCTCTCCCCTCTCACTCCTGTCTTCTTCAAGTTCTGGAGGTACAACAGTTCCTACCTGCTTGCCCCACTAAAATAATATCCGTCTACGTTTCTACGGACCAACACCAAGTACCAATTACTATGCAATATTAGGAGAACGAGTGAAGTTGTAATGTTGTCCTACAACAAAACAACAACATCAACATTTATCTCTAGACTTAGAGTCCAGAGAGAGTATTAATAGGTGATAGTACATCTGATGGTATGCATAAGGTAATTATTCATGCATTTCTCCTACCTAATAAAAAAAACCTGGTAGACACACAGACAGACGGGCAGCCAAAAAAACCACATTAGCCAAAAGCCGAACGGTGACTTTGAAAAGGAGCTCTAACTCTTTTCCTCTCCATCTCTATTTTGCATAGACAAAGCGGGCCAAATGAATAGTCAATAGATTAGTAGGGATTCATTGTGTAAAGTTTTGGTATGGAGGTATTGCATCGTAGACAATGTATATTGTGGCAATGCGAATGCACTCTTCATCTCTTCATGATCATGGGCAAAGTTTCGGACCTAAGTTACTCTTAAGCAGAGTTTCTAGGCTTGGGCTCTTGTAGGAAATAGGTAAGCCACGTAGCTATTGTACACGTTTGAATGGTCGAAAAGCCTGCCTCGTTACATGAATAATTATCTGTGTGCAGACGTGTAGTTGTGGACACGAGTTGAATTATGCATATGAAATGAATGGAAACAGCCTACGTGAAAATTCCTTAGCTGGACTCTGTTTAGTCTAGAGTTTCTAGGGTTTCCAAAAGCCACAGAATTTAGGGAACTAAGGAGTATAGGAGTATAGGCAGCGAGAGAAAATTACACTCACTTTTCATCTCTGCCTCAGTAGGCTACTCATATAAGGAGAGAGAGACTTGAAGGTATCATCTTTCCAAAATACCAGCTTAAGCCCGTTAATGAAAAGGATACCGACGACGGACACTAGCAGATATACATTCTTATACGCCTCCTGTTTGCACGCACAAAACAACTCAAGTTAGTGAGCTAGGTCCTCCGGGTGTGCTGGAATTTCCTATGGTGTATTAATATTAATTCAGCTCGTTAACAGAACGTGGATGTTTTCTCTGTCCACTAGAGAAACTTTCTAGCTTTCTAGTGCGAATGCAACATTCCTCTATTGCAGTTTCACATTCGTGCTTTACGCAAATGTGCAACTGCATCCACTACAAATGGCGAAACTTTTCCCTTAGGCTTTATAAGTACCTCCAAGCAGTTAATAATTCGGTCAGTTATCCTCTTGCAGTAGAGCCTATTGTGGAGTGAAAAGATTGCATCAGCATCCATAGTTTCCAGTGAAATACACATTTCGGAAGTTTGGTTGGTGTGTTACCACAAAATGACTGTGAAACTTTTATTCTCCTCTTTACCTCGAGTGAAAATGGAGTCAAACTCTGTAACAGGATGTAGTCAAAGGGCTCTCAGTTCGCCCCTAACGACATACCTTTTTCTAATGATTCTGATTCCGTTGAGATTTGATCAGCGGTGGTGGTGGTGGTGGACGTTTTCATTACAACGCGTTACAATCCATCTCCGAGCTCGTTACACCGATAGCTCATGTCGTGAAGTAGAGAACCCTGTGGTGACAATCGCT
>JAANSQ010000753.1:0-19451 GCA_036850885.1 Lepidocyrtinus dapeste | reverse complement strand
TTTATATAATTATTTATCTAAACTTAAAAAATAAATCACAGTCTCAAAAGATTTCAGTATTTTTGTAGATGTTTAAAAATACATTGTTATTTGTTGTGTACGTCAAAATGTCCAAAATCTCACGTTACAACCTTTACACGATCATATTATTTGCACAAAATTTTGTCATCATCCGACTTAAATATGAACATTGATTGATAATAAATATATGGGCCTATTGACATTTGTAATTCATAATTAATACTATTCTAGCGACTTTGAATATTTATGTACAAGTTGATACAACCTCCATCCAATTTAAACAGATTGAGCTAACAAGAGAGATACAAAATAGGTAGAAACTAGTGAACATTCAAGTCATCAGAAAACAAAACTGATAAAGCAGAGAAGACAATTTTTATTTTAAATTCCTTAAAAAACAATGGCATTTTTCTAAAACATTTTATGTAATGTTCAAGTTCGTGAATGGCTTTGGTAAAAAAAACTTTATTATTGCTTTTGATGAAACGCGGATTTACTGTTATTTTGTATAAATTAAAGTTAGCTTATGAGATAGGTTAGCCTATAAATTTATTTGCGAAATTCTGAATCCGAGGAACTTGAGTAATTTTGGTGATACTGCGAAGTACGAATCACAGCGGTGGTTGAGGACGCGCCACCCAAAGGTGAAATGCTGGGAGATCGATTAGCCAGCGGTGAGAGTGCTGGAGAGAAGCTTGGCGAAATCAAGCCTGACGCAAAGGTACTATCATGGGAAATTGGTGATCTAGGGAGTATACTATGGTGCAAAGATGACGGTCCTACACCTCCAGCCCTAGACACGGAGGATGGGTGGGCGGGTCCCACACCAGTACCTTGACCTCTCCCAGTTTGAGCAGCTATGACTTTCCCCTTCAAATGACTTCCACTCTTCCTCCCGTAGCTGATGGCCTCGGATGGAGGGTGATGATGTGAGCCTCGTGAACTCTCAGCATCCGAGTTCGAGCTTTGATTAGCTGCACCTCCACCTCGGGTCGGTCCTGGGCCACCCCCACCAGAATTATCGTCCTTAAAACAAGCTATTTCTGAGAACACATGAGCAAGCGGTTGATACTGGGGACCCCAGTCTAGTAAATAGTCCCAGTTGTAACTGCCTGTGAGTTCCTCTTCGTTATGAACTATTGAGCTCAAGGAACCATTCATCACTTGTTGATGAGCTCCTGTCGGAGTTGAATACTGTCCACCTCTCTCATCCATCATCTCACTATCTGTCACATCGTCCGCGATTTGTGCATAAATTAAGTTTGAAATATCTACAGGGTCTTGGGAGGAACTACCCGGACCTCCTCCCACACTCTCCACATCACCGTACACATTACTAATACTGTCTTGTGTCGCAATTTTTGGTCTGATTCCCAGTCTTGCGAGGTACTCCTGTGTGTTCTTTGCTGAGCCCTGCGACACATTGTCCACTTCGTGGCCATCTTGAATTATCCCCGAGTCGGGAATTCCCGCATACTTTTGCTGCTGCGAGTTGATTAGCGAGCCCTCATTTATCATTCTGATCTCCTCATCTTCCACTTCCTCCCCATACTCTGCAGAGCCCCGTCCACTGGAAGCTGAGTTACTCTGATCACTTATTTCAGAAGCTGTGTTATTCACACCACACCTTCTATCTCCGTATTGCTCTGTACCGTATTGCTGATGATGGTGGTGTCGGTGGTCATGATACATTCCACTAGCTTGACCTTGCCCAGGTCCTCCACCCGCAGCGCCACTATTCAACACCATAGTTGATTGTGCTCCATACTCAAGCGTTCCAAAATTGGAGGAGCTATTAAAGACTTGAGCTTGCTTCTCCGTCTTATTCTGCTTCTTATTTCGGAGATGCAGCACCAAAAACACGGTACAGCAGAGGAACAGAACCAGCAAAGTTGTCACTAGCAATCCGAGAACCCAATCAGCTACACTAGACGTGGTATAAGATGCCTCCAGTTCCTCACTCGGTGCACCAATCATAATTTCCACGAGGACCTCAGCCATTCGCGACTCCGCCTTTCCAGAACTCGCGACGACAAACAAGCTCATATTTCTATCATTTAATGAGTCTTTCACTGTGACGTATCCGGTAGTCCTATTTACTCTAAATGGTATGTCTGAGCCTCCAATTCGACTTGTGTCAAAGTGATAACGCACTATGCCATCTCTTCCCATGTCCCTGTCTGTCGCCTCAACCCTTCCTAGAGTATATCCCTTGCCAGCGTTTATAGGAACTGAAAATTTGTACGACTTGTGTGGAAAATGTGGAGCAAACTCATCCCTCGACTCGATCTCCACAACAAACTCTGCGCTACAAGTTTTCCCACCCAAGTCGCTCGCACTAACTTTTAAAGTGTATCTGTGCTTCGTCTCGTAATCAAACACAGCATTTGTCGTTACTAATCCAGAGCTCTGATGTATTCTAAATTTGTCCTTTCCATCCCCACCGAAAATGGAATAGTTTAGTTTGCCGTACGAGCCACTATCCAAATCGGTAGCCTTGGCGGTGAACACTGGCGTTCCAACGGGTTCATTTTCCCCCACAAACTCAAGATAATTCGGGAATAAGAAGAAAGGCTCATGATCATTTTCATCCTTCACCTTCACATCCACCACAGCCAAAGCCCACTGTTTTGTTTGAGAATCCTCCGCTTTGATCACGACACGGTGAGATTTTCTCGAGTCAAAGTCCAGCGCACGCAACAGACTCAACTGTCCACTGAATGGATTCAGCTCCACAAATCTATCTTCATTCCCGCTAGTGATGGCAAACGAAACTGATGAAGCATTGGTATGATGATGAGGATGTTCAGAAAATGCATCATCTTGACGCTCCATATTATAATGCGGTTCCACTTCATTGATCAACTGAATCAAGTTTGTTCCAACCCCCGTACTTTCACTTACTTCCACATTATACGTGTCCTGAAGGAAACGAAGGACTTCACTGTTGGAATCACTGATATGGATGATCACGTTCGTGCTAGCCATGCACTTTGCTTTGTTTAAGCAATCCACCGAAACGTGCAATTTATGATCTGATGACTTCTCCTGAGACTTAATTGCTTGACTGTCAAGTGGCTTTGCTAGAAGGATTTGACCCGTGTGTCTGCATAACAAAGAGAAAACAATGTGTTAAAAACTAACTTATTAACTGCCATCAAGCAACAGGTTTTGAAACATCATCACAAGATTTACTTACGTTCCAATCGTAAAATAGTTATCCGCATTTCCAGAAGTGATGGTATAGTGAAAGTGTAAGTTCTTGCATAAGTTCTTTACGCAATCTGCTTTGACTTGAATAAGAACACTGCCTGGTTTTGTATCTCGGTTGATTTGGACGCTGTAAATAATCAAATATTCATATTTGAGTATTTTAGAATTTATGTTCTGAACAGTAATACGGTAGTAGTTATGCTGATTTATTTAAACTTACGTTTGTTGCGAATGAGAGAAGCGTAGTAAGCTCGTTTCTGAAGAACTCACTTCGACCCATAAAGTAGCCCTAGTTTCTCTCTTCACCTCCCCATGATCAGTAGCTACCAGGATCAAGACAAAGTATGGATTTTCTTCCTTCTTGCTCATCGTCCCATTGGTATAGATAACACCAGTTTCCTCGTCAATCCGTAGGAAGCAAGGTCCCCTTAATTTTGAATCTTTGGGTACTTCCAGGGAGTACTTGATCTTGGCATTTAAACCAGAGTCTTTGTCTTTTGCTACCACTTCTGAAACTTTGGTTCCGGGTTTTAATTCATCTGAGATTGTAATTCTGTAAGGATCTTCGGTAAATACTGGACTGTGATCGTTAGCGTCCACTACATTCACAGTGAGCGTAGTTTTTGCAGTGTGTACTGAATCGGACACTTGGATCTCTACCTTGTGCACTTTCTTAGACTCATAATCTAATGACTTGGCGAGTGTTATCCTCCCGCTGTATTTTCCAATGAAGAACATGGGACTTTGCTCTTTGTTTACGAAGCTATACACTAAGCTTGGATTTGTATCGACATCATTTGCAACCACTGTGGTTATCACAGTTCCCACTGGAACGGACTCGCTTACGTTAATTACGGAATGTGGAGGGAAGACAGGACTTTGGTCTTGGATGTCGATCACGTTCACATGCAAATAACACGTCCCAGTCATTTGGGGTATGCCCTCGTCTGTGGCGATAATAGTCAATCTGTATTCATCCGTGATCTCTCGGTCTAGAACAATATTAGTCTTGACAATCCCCGAAAAGGGAGGGTCGATAAGGAAAGCGTTATCATTGTTTCCATCTACAATATGGTATATTAAACTGGCATTGGTTCCTAAATCATTGTCGGTGGCTGTGACTTGCGTTACAAATGTTCCTTTGCTATTACCCTCCCAAACGGAGGCAAAGTACGAGCCCTGAGTGAACTTTGGCTTAGAGTCGTTTACGTCAGTCAAATTAACAGTAACCACTGCATGAGCATTAATCCCTCCGGTGTCATCATCTTGAACCCTTGCACTAACAACTAATTTAAACATGGATTTAACTTCCCGATCCAGTTTTTCCGAGTTTTTGACGCGGACTACACCCTTGCTGGAAGATATGTCGAAATTCTCGTCTTCATTTCCTGCTACAATAGAATACAAAATGTTGGAACGACGACCATCCGTTCTTAATGCCAGGACCTTTACTACCGAAGTTCCAGTGGGAGAATCTTCTGGCAAATTCTGGTGGTAGTCTAGCTGCTGAAATGCAAGAACGTTGGTTGCTCCAGTCTCCTCCCCAACCTTAATAACCACCAAAGCAGTAGAACTTTTTGTGGGACTGCCTTTGTCCTTGACAAGAACTTGAAGATGGAATACATTGCCACTATCACTGGATAAACTTGAAACAGCAGAAACTTGTCCAGTCTGAGGTTGAACTCGGAATAAGGATGATGATCGTGACCCTGTGTCTACTAAACTGTATGTAACTTGCCCATTTAATCCCTCATCCAGATCTGTGGCTTGCACTTGGCAAATGCTTTGTCCAGGTTTGGTATACACTGGAACGGAGACTACCACAGGATTCACGTTAAACTCTGGTCGGTTATCATTTGTATCCGTAACACGAAGGTGAACTAAAGCTGTGGCTGAGCGAAAATCATATGTACCACCATCAGTTGCGGCAACTTCGAACATGTAGTCTTTAATAGTCTCTCTATCGAGCTGTCCAGCCGTTACTATAGCACCTGTTTCATTATCAACGGAAAAATGCCAGTGTGACTCGTTATTTAGTGCGTATCTAATCTTGGAATTTATGCCGATATCTGCATCCTTCGCCTCGACAAACAGAACAGTGGTCCCGATTGGAATATCTTCTGGAATTGAAGCATAATAAGAAGGTTGTCTCCCAGATGATCCACTTGCGGGCGAGGAATCATGGAACATTGTTTCAGAGATGTTATACGGACTGAGCTCTGTGGCACTCCTATTGGAGGCCATGAACACAATAGGAGAATCATTCTCATCGTCCACCGTCACAGTTAAGTTACATTGAGTTTTTTGAGGAGGAACACCTTGATCTTGAGCCAGAATAATTAAGTTGTAATATGCTCTCCTCTCTCTATCCAACGGTCTACACGTTAACCTTCCACTATGCAAGTCTACGGTGAACATGTTATCAACATTCCCTCCAGCAATGGTAAAACTTACATCCCCATTCCTACCAACATCCGGGTCGACAGCAGTGAACGTATGAATCACTCCCAAGTCACTATTCTCAGGGACATACAAATCCACGCAGGTGTCTTCAAAATTAGGCTTGTTGTCATTTACATCCGTTACTTTAATGACGATCGTGGTCATATCAAAGAAGGACACGTAGCTACTATCATGCACATAAACTGTCAACGTATACTCGCTCCTGTCTTCCCTGTCCAGCGCTCCAGCGACGTACATGGTTCCGGTCTGCTTATCAATAGAGAATTTCCCGTCAGCCGCTCCGTCTGGAATAAGGTACTCTAGCTTTTCATTTTGATGAGCACTTGACGACTGCTGGTTATCTCCAGGGAAGGCAGTGATCTGAAAAATGGACGAGCCTATTTGAGCACCCTCTTCTACTGACACTTCGAATTTCCTTGAAGAGAACTGAGGCGGACTGTCCATCACATCTTTCACTGTGACCGTCAGCAACTGAGTAGAAGACTTGCGCCTAGGGCGGCCATGATCTTTAGCGGTGACGTTGAGTGTAAATACACCATCTCGCTTAAGGGGTTTCACTAAGGAAAGTTGTCCAGTCAATGAGTCCAAAGACAACTCTGAGTTTAAATTACCTCCAGTGATTTCGTAAGAAACTAGACCATTGTCACCCGCATCCTTATCGTATGCCATTACTGTATGCAAAACTGTATTTGCTGGCTCCCATTTGTAAACCACAATATTCGATACGGATGTAAAGTAAGGCTCATTATCATTCTCATCCTCAACCAAAACATGAACAGTCACAGAAGTGGACAAACGATCACTAATCACTGGGGACTGATCCACCGCTTCAATAATGAGAACATAAGACGAACAAGATTCATAATCCAGGGGACTTTGAAGGTAAAGGCTGCCTGTCAACGTGTTAATCCGAAATTTTTCCTGTGGACGTTGTTCTCTGATGGAGTAATGAATAATACCGTTCAACCCGGCATCTCTATCCATCGCCGTGAAATTCCAGACTGGGAGACCAAGACCATGATTTTCTTGAACTGTCACCGTCATTGGATCCTGTGGAAATTGCGGAGGCTCATCATTCACGTCCAATACTTCAATGTCAAGTGTAACGACTGCCTCTTCCGAATTAACCTCGGAATCCATATTTACTTTAACTTCCAAGAGGTAATGGGAAGTATTCTCATGGTCCAATGGTTCCACCACTAAGATTGCTCCAGATGCACGGTTAATCTCAAATTTGCCTTGTTCATTTCCCTTCACAATTGTGTACGTGAGCCTAGCACTAGAGTCCTCAATTCTCACCATGATACTTCCAATGAGGAATCCGACACTAGCATTCTCAGCAACTTTATATGAGTACTTGTTCCTCGAGAGAATCGAAGTTGCACGGGAGTCCGAAGCGTCCAAAACTTCTATACGATATTCTCTCCTGGATTCCCTAGCAGGTGAGCCCTTATCCCTTGCAATTACTGCGAGAGTATAGAACCGTTTCCTGTCATGACTAAGGTCTGACTTTGTCCTTAGAATACCCGTATCTGACTCAATTGTAAAATCCTTGCCATCAGTAAAGCCATCCTTAGATAAGGAAAACACTACGGTAGCATTTTCTCCAGCATCTAGGTCAACAGCTTCGACACGAGCAACTTCTGTTCCAATCGGAGAATGCTCTCGAACCAAAAGTGTGTCCTGTTCGGGATATGTTATTTTAGGATTGTTGTCATTTGAATCGACCACCACGATGTGAATAATTACGTCAGACTGAAGTTGAGGTGTTCCATGATCCATGGCCATAACTTGAAGCTCATACAAAGATTGTCTCTCCCTATCCAACGAAGAAATTGCTCGGATGACGCCTATTTAAAAAAATAAGAATGTTTAGTTTTACCACAAATCCTTTTAGCGAAATTAACTAGAGTTTGAAAATTCTCTTTTCTTCAAATTCACTCACCAGTCTTTCCATCAATTTGAAAGTCGCCATGTTGTGGCTGTAGAGAATATGTGACAGATCCATTGTCGCCCACATCTTCATCTACCGCATGGACCTTTCCCACAATCGTACCTGGTTTATTATTTTCCTCCACAATAAACTTATACAGCTTCTGGTCAAACACTGGAGCGTGATCATTCTCATCTTGTACAGTAATCGAGATAAAAGCAGTGGAGGATAAGGAAGGCGATCCATGATCCACAGCGACAATCTTCACCTCATACTGGTCCTTTATTTCTCTATCCAGCATTTGCTTCAGGTATAAGGTTCCTCCATGGGGAAGCATGTAAAACAAGTTGTCCTCCGTTGCATAATCATCAGCCAAGCTATAACTAATTCTTGCATTGTTACCCGTATCT
Source organism: Lepidocyrtinus dapeste (assembly GCA_036850885.1). Classification (NCBI taxonomy): domain Eukaryota; kingdom Metazoa; phylum Arthropoda; class Collembola; order Entomobryomorpha; family Entomobryidae; genus Lepidocyrtinus; species Lepidocyrtinus dapeste. The sequence goes on along the minus strand of JAANSQ010000753.1, from coordinate 11,411 downwards.
TCATCGAGAGCGACGACAGTAACGATTTTCGAGTCAATTGGTAAGGATTCGGGCACTTTAACTTCATATCTCACACCAGACTCGGAGTCTTTTGACCTAGTCAGACAACAAAAAAAATACACAAAAAATAGGGTATAATCGTTACTCAACTTTAAAGTATTCTTCTCATTGAAACGAAATCCACTTGTCCATTTTCATTCATTCTAAGACGGCAAAAAAGTCATGAAAAGTCAGAAAAGCATTTCATCTCATAAATTTCACGACTCGAGCCATTTATGTCAATTATTTATACAGTAAACTGCGGCAATATATATTATTTCACCAAAAAATCTAATATAAAACAGGAGTTGAATTAGGTGGATGCTAGAGATATAATGGACATGGAGATGAGCACTAAGAAAGAAACTGTGTTTTCCATTTATCTCTTTTAAGCCTTTTTTCTTTGCTCTGACGGACTGGTTAGGGCAACATCATAAATTATTTCGCTCAAGAAAGAAAGGCATGGTAGAAGGATGCTGACGATGTTTCAAAACTACCTAAGCTCGCTCAACTTGGGTATACTCATTTTGGTTTCTTCTCTTCCACAAATGAGATGATTTTGAGAGTAAGCCTTGTCCATTCAATTCCTTTATTTTATAGTAATACATTAATAGAAAAGCCTTACATTGTGTCAACAGTTCCAGATTTTTTGTCAGCCAACTGGAGGTTGACACTGATGTTCGCCTTGTGCTGAGGTATAGCCTGGTTGAAAGCAGCAGCGGTGAATTTATAGGAGGATAACTTGCCACGATCCAGTGACACCGCCGTTGTCACGATACCTGAGAGAGAATACAAAAATATAAAAAAAAGGATTAAAATTTTCTTCTTTTCTTCTCATCCCTGTTATTACTCTTTCTACCTACTCCATCAGCGTTTACATTTTTTTCTCATGAAAAACTCGATGATTTACAAAAGGATGTGATTTATGTAAGATAAAAATCCTGAAAATAAGCATGGATCGTAGACATGGGAGAAAACAAGTGGATAATTATTTAATGCCATTAGGATCATGATCAGGATGACGTAGTGAGAAGGACAACGCGGTACAAAAAGACATTTTCTTTTTGTCCGATGAAAAACGCACCCCCGTTGTTTTTTTTCACCATATGTGATCACAACCTTACGCATGAGCACAGTAAGTGATCTTTCATCACCTCCATCATACACAGTCATCAACATGCCCATATGATTATCATAATTGGGTTGCTTCTTCGATTTATTTTTATTAATTTTGACTGTGCCAATCCCTTTGAGGCGCTTTGCACAGAAGGCGTTCTTTAAAGAGGGTGGAGAAAATGGACAAGATTAATAATATCGTGTCACCACTACATTTTCATTTTTTTCCCTTCTTTGAACATCTTCAAAAAATGACAAATGAGGGAAGGGGAATTAAAAGAACGAAAATGACAAATCCTTCTACACACAGAGGGATATATTATGAATGGGGTAAACGCATGAAAACTTTTGAATACGAAATTAATATGACTATTTTGCAAATTGAGAGGAACACTGACGGTTAATTAGAGTGTGATTTTGATTAAATTTTTTATGCTAGTGAAAAAGGAACTTGAAGAATAGAGATTAAAAGTTGAAACGACGTACCGAGATTCGGATCAATCCTAAACACGTTCTGCATGCTTTGCAGAGTATACTTAATAGCACCGCCTGCTGGTTTGTTGGCAGGACTCAAGCGACCAACTTGCGAGCCTGGCTGGACTCGTTCTCGAACTCGAAATTGGACCGTATCCTGATTCGTACAGAACATGAGAATGTGATGTAATTAATAATGATTTTTTTTATCTTTCTTGTTTTTCAGAGGATAATTACGTCGTTCAATGTAAACTTCAATGCTTTAGCTTACCGGCTGCCATAAAGGTGCGTTGTCATTATAATCTTGGATTTCTAGATTGATTGTTAAATTATTAGAGTAAAGTGGCGGAGTTCCCATGTCTCTCGCACCAACGGCAATGATGTACCCTTTAGTGTCTTCATAATCTAGCGGCTTTTGCAATGTAATTCTACCCGAATTTCCATCTAGTTTGAAAAGGTCAGTGGGACCTTGAATCCATGAGTAGAGAACTTGTCCATTATTACCAGAGTCCGTATCCCTAGCGTGTAACGCATAAATCACGGAGCCTACTTTTACATTCTCAGGCACCCAAATGCTCACTTGCTGCATTTCGAACTGCGGTCGGTTATCATTAACATCCGTAATGCGTATGTCGACCTGACAATGACTGAATGTAGTAGGCGGCTGTTCACCAACAGCTTGCACGTTTAGCAAAACAGATGAATGAATTTCATGGTCTAATTTGCTAGCTGTTTTGATAACCCCATTGGATGAGTCGATGATGAAATAAGCTTCGGGATCCCCGGATGAAATGGAAAATCGTACTTTACCAGCTCCTGAAGGTGAAGACACAGCTACAGCCCCTACGAATGATCCCACTGGGGCATCCTCAGAAATGGCAAAACTATAACGAGCCTGTTTGAAAAGTGGAGGTTGTTGTTGAGCATCAACTACCGTTACTGTTACAACAGCTGGTTTTTCCGCTACAGCACCACTTCCATCCTTTGCGGAAATTAGAAGTTGATAAGGTGTATCCTTAGTTAGTCCATGAGTAACACGAATTTCTCCAGTTTTTGAGTCCACGTCAAAGTATCCTCTCTCGTTTCCAGCTTGAATGAAGTAACTCACTTGTCCAAACTTTCCAGAATCCCGGTCAACAGCAGCAACAGATATGATGGGGCCATCTGGAACGTAACGCTCCTTCAAACTGATATTGTACTTGGAGGGGAAAAATACTGGCACATTGTCATTCTGATCTTCCAGCTGGATTTTCACTATTGCAGTAGAACTCAATCCTCCAGTGTCAGTAGCGACAACTGGAATTTCATACGAATGTCGAGTTTCATAGTCTAACACTCCAGTAACGCAAATTTCGCCAGTGTCTTTATTCACAGTGAAGGGAAGTTGGGGAGGGGATGCTTGGGAGGCACCTGAAGCGGATTTTGGCTCTTGGAATGAGTATGTCACGATAGCATTAATACCACAGTCCGGATCACTGGCTGAAACCTGTGAGAAACAAAAACGCCCAATAAGTCATCATTATTATTACTTTTCTACCCTTTCAAAATTATCATAGTTTGGGATCATCAACTTCAATCAAACTACAATCTATAGTCGTTCCTCGTACTCTAGTCTTATCATTATTATTTAAAAGTGAAACACGAAAAGAAATCATCAGAATGAGCTAGGCTTTTAAAACGAAAAAAGTTGGATGATAAGATAGCAAGAAAACAATAAACAGCTCTACTCCTAATCAATAAGGTAGAGTCGCAATCAGTGCCAAAAAAAACGCCAGAAAATAGGGAATACTTCTAGTTGAACGTACACGATCGAATCGATCGTCCTCGTCATCATCGAACCAAGTTCATCAGCATTCTCATCTTCATCAGTAGAACTGTACAAGTCCAAAAAGATGGTTCATGGTAGCAAAAGCAAAAGCTCTCTCTTTTTTTAAGTCTAAAAAGTAGTCAGTCAAATCAAGCTATTTTTCCAGATAAAAGCTGTCTTCTTTTCTTCGGATAAAGAGTAAGATGGATGCTAGTTGATTGGCGGTCGATGGTGGCTCTCTAGAGCACAAAATACGCAGCACACCAAAAAAGTCACAAAAAGTAAATGTTGTAAATGTTGCTGATGATAATAATGACTACGATGATGTGATGATATTTTGATGGAAGAGCATCACCATCAGGTGCGGTCCCCTTGTCTTATTTTTTGCATAAATATCATCCATTTTACATATTCTTTTGGCTATCAAAAGTATTTTGAGTGAATTTTTTTTGTCGATAAGGAAAATCAGGAAAATTAAATTGCTTTCTTCGTCTAAAATAGTATAAAGCTTTCATTTTCTATAGCAATTACTGTATTATAATATGCTCATTTCTTTCCCTTTGTTTCCAAAAAGTAAAAAATAACTTTTTTTTTGATGGAGCATTAGTATTATCCTGTCAATGGAATGTAGTTTTCATTTCTTTGACCGATGGTGATAGTAGTGTTACGTAGAAGAAAAGAACAAGTGTAAAAACCACAATATAATCATCATCACCACCACCATCAAGAAAGCCACCTGGATAGAGCGTAGAAGCTGACAAAAGTGGAAAATGCAAGCAATCATCATCATTACGGACCATCAAACATCGCAAGTTTCATCAATCAGTGACCCCATCGCATCGTACTAAAAAAAACCATCATCACAATCAATCTGCTTATTGGAAGGGAAATGAGTAAATGCATGATCGTCGCCATATCATCAGTGTAACGTGGAATTATGCAATGTCGTGTCCTTTTAGCGTAATTTTCTTAAAACTATCATTCTTGTCATTTCTCACATAAAATTTAATATTTTTTAAAGCTCCTACTGGGAAGTGTATATATTTACAAACTAGATAAAAAAAATTATACCTTTGCTAAATGGCTGGAGTAAATTAAGTGAAAAAAGGAGTAAAGTGGTAATGTAAATGTATTTTTCCGACTAATGCCATCATTGTAATTACTGAAATAAACAAATAAAACGACAAGACCAAGTGAAACTAAAATTTATGTGGATGGTGCTGACCGACATCTGATTTTTACTTGTCGCCTCGCCTGCCCTCTAAAGCACAACCACAATTGATGACTGGATCCGATACTGTTGCCAGATAAGAATGTATAAATATGCGAAGCTACACTCATGTCAGCATTTCACAGACATTTTGCTTTTTCAAATAAACTACGGAATTCATCGACTTCGTGAATCAAGCCAAGTAGGAGAAGTTATAGAACTTGTTAAGAAAAATGGAAAATATTCTTTGAACTCTTACGTTGCACAATTTTTTTTCTCCTTTGGTATGGGAAATTTGAGTAATGTTGGGAAATGAGCTGACGATGATGATGATATAATTATTTATCAAGCTCAATCTTACACTTTATAAGCCGACATGACATGATGTAATGCATTATTACTAAGTTGCTTTTTTGTTTGTTTGTTCAACTTTTTAATTTTTTCTCCTTTAAACGAATAGAGTGTGGTCCGAGAAATACAAAAAAGTAATTTTTCTCTTTGATTACGATGGACTTTCATATATATTTTTTTTCATATTGCAATTTCCCCCAGCATAAAAGGACTGATGATGTTGATGACGATGATGAGTACGAGCACGATGAGAAATTGCTGTTTTCCTCAGTAAGTTTAGGACTTTTAAACAGTTGTAGCAGTAATGGTGTGGGAGAAAGGAGAACAGTATAAAAAGAGCAAAGTCATGAAAAATAAACGAAAAGGTACAGAGAAGATGTATAATTTTTGGCAAAAAAATAGAAGAAACTTACTATTAATGTTTGACTAATGACAGATCAAAAGTGCACTCAAGTACTCGGTAAAAAATAGAAAATAGATTCTAGTTGTACATCATTAAGGTGCCATATTACCCCACGAACCTTAGGCATTCTTTGCAACAAGACTCCATGTTTTCAGTAAAAGAATTCTGCTTTTTAACATACCTTGCAACAATCAACATTTGTGAAGAAAAGAACCAGAAGGAAACGATTATTTTAATGTGCTAACAATGTAATCCAGAACAAGAAATACAAGGCACAATCGTAATGTAATGTAGACAAAAAAAAATAATTTGAGCATATTCAACATTTCGTAGTCATGATGAAGATCGTTTACAGTCATAACATTTACCGCGGTTCACATGGCTTCTACTCAAGCCCATTACCTCTGCCAGACAGAAGATACCATGCAACGGGTACCTAATAATATCAGTCAAAATGCATTATTTGAATAAGCGCTAAATGTCTACAAACCTTTTCTACAATCACACTGTAATGATGATCAAACATATCTTTTTCTTTATATATCATCAGATCGATTTCGTGGAAGTCTGATGAAAAAGAGTAGTTAAGGTGATGCTTGCGTGAAGATAATGATTCCACATTTGTAAACTTCCTCTTTAAAGAAATCAAATTGCTGGCCACTTTTCCAGAAAAATCAAAAAAGAGAAAATTATTCCAGTTGATTGACTCCATCCAGGGAGAAAGCCACAGACATCAGACATGAAGTGAATCTTCTGTGCCAACAACCTGAATACCCCTCGAATCCAATCCGACAATCAATCATTAACATAAACGTCGAAGGAGTGTAGACTCATCTGCTGTTGTAGTGTAGCTTCACTCAGAAAATACAAACGTGCATGCCTTCGTTTCATCATTACTATGATTACTTTGCTTCACTCCACAACATCTCATCTTCATTCGTGCATTCACGCAATCACAAAAAGGAAGAAGACAAAGAATGTACCAATTTTGTGTCATTTCTTGCCTAGTCCTACAACCACACTCTCTCCCAAAGTATTATTATGGAGGGAAGAAAAATACAATAAAAACAATTTTCATTTCTCAATAATAATACCAACAAAAAATAATAATGGCGAGTAATAACAGCGTTATTACGAGCTAAGAAGGAAGGATAAGTGCATTGCACAATCTTCTGAGGTTAATTTAATACACCTTAGAGAAGTGACATAAGGTTTAAAAAAATTCCCTTGTTTTTTTCTTAGAGATTCAAAATTCATGCAGCAAAAGTCCCACAGACTAGACAGTGTTTTGTATAATAACAATTTACCCAGTTTTAATGTCTTCTCGTGTTCGTTCTTTAAACGGGAAACGTGGAGACACGATCACTTTCCACAAAATACAGCACACAAAATACATCCCAACGAAAATAAGGGAAACATTTGAAAAAAACGTGCATTTTCCTTTCTATGCTGCCCAATTTCATCGTTTTAAAATTTCTCAAGCAAAACAGGAACAGGAAAGCATTATTACAGATAATCATAGCCTATAGCGCACTTGCCTTGATTCAGCGGGCCTCCCCGACAAATATTTTTAGTGCAAGTGCCCTTACAGATAAACGTATAGTTATGTAAAAAGTATAAATTCTTAGCAAATAAACTTGTTTTTAACCAAAAGTTAAAATTAGGCCTTCTTCCACAAGCAAGCCACAAACAGCAAGTTTAATGCCAAGAAGACTCCAGCCACTTGAATGAGTTTCTGATGCATGTACTTATGCTGCTCGTTAATTTCTTAAAGAAATATATAATTTACGAAAGCACTTCAAGTAAGAATACGAATATCCTCCGCTAATTTTTCCTTGTATAAAGCTGGATAAAAAAAATTGCACCTGCAATCATAATTCCAACAGAAGTATTACAAAGTTCCTGATGAATTTAAAAATGCAAGTGGCGAAAAAAATCAGCTCAAGTTAGAAAAAAGTTGATTGCGTCCAAAATGAGGATGATACAATGTGAAGGAGTGCCTCAATCTAGGAAAAAAAACATCCCATATGATTTTGCAGGTGCTCAAAAGGTTCGTTCCTCCTTGTTCCTTATATCTCTTAAAATATGCGCTGACGACGACGGCTACCAACCTGATGATGACGATAAAATCGGAGTTTCTTTTGAATATGAATAACGACCAGATATAAGAAAGATAATCATATCATAATGACGATTATGATACACCAGAAAAAAGGGAGAAGAACGGCAACAAAGCTAGCAAAATAAAATTGAAGGCATGATGGCTGATTGCCTACTTAATCTTGCATATTTTAATACACATATTTAGTTATAGTATTAAAGTAAGTAGCAACATCAGTAAAAGAATTACTACGTAGGTACTGTATTCACTTTAAAGCTTGATGATAATGTTGCTTCGGTAAAAATGTTACATGTGGTTAGTTACTTTGCTAGCACCATCATAATAATCATATTCATACTAATCATATATTCTTTCCTTACAGGTGGAGGAGGAGAGGAGATGAGCGAACAAGAGGTAACTACTCTCACAGCATAAAACTATGTATCTTGATTTTCTCTTTAGTTCTTCTTCGCATTCCAATGTTTTTTCTCTCCAAAAAGAAAAAGGAGGGGATGCATACATATATTGTATACATACAAACATAACAAAATATATAGGTCTGCTCGAGCCAGATATAAAAAATGGAATTTTTTCCCTCCCGAACACGAATAATTTTCTCTCTCTTTTTATATGAAAATGATGACCACTAGAAAAACACACTTGTTTGCATTTAAGCGAGTCTAGAAAGAAAGGAATATATTAGTTGAAAAGAGTAAAACGTTGCTTCTGCTCGAGTTGGTTGGAGAAGAGGCCGACCTGTCAGAAAAGAATTCTTTATTTCTCCTCTCTGTGAAAATGCATGGAATAATAGAGGTAACGCGTAAGAACGTAATTTAGAATGAAGAAAGATAAGGAAAGGGTAAATGGCAAGTGAAGCGGCTCGGCTGCCGGCTCTTTTAATACTTGAGTTGATGAAGTAAGCAGATACTATACGCAACACTACCAAGTATTATAGTACAAGGTTATATTCTCTAAAGCCCACAAATTGGAACGGGTTGCACTTCTTTGCAATCACCATCCATCGTGCTCATCATAGTATGCATCATATCACATTATTTGTGAAAATGACAGTCTGTCAACAAGTTTTGCGAATGGGAGAACGAAAAAGAAACAAGGTTGACTCCTTTTTCTGCTACCTATTTATTTCATCCATTTCTTCTCATCCTCATCGTTATTATAGTTTGCTGCGTCTGCATACCCGAGTAACACAATACTTCTAACGGTTTCCAAGGAAACTATGTAATGTGATGCAAAAAAGTTTTAACTAAATCTATTCACTTCATCTCTCCTTCGGCACGTCTTAAATAAAAGAATCGTACATCGCAGAGACAACTCAAAAATGAATTACTACGTTCAATTTAGGTGATCATAGTGTGCCACTAAGAAAATCACAATTCATGCGTTCGCCTTTTCTTTCTCCACATGTCTCGCTTCCCTAGTTTCTTCCAAGAAAGATAGTTAAAGTTACTAGCATTTTATTTGTGTTCTTACATTCAAATCATCTTCTGCCCGTGCTGTCCGAAGTAACGCGAATAAATAAACTTGTAGAAAAAAAAATTAGTTTTACGTTATCCCTTACATTTCACATGCCATCTTATTTCCATATGCCTATGTCTCAAGAAACTTGTCGATCCGGTGTGCGGTAAGGTGGTAGAATAAGCTAGTGCATTGCTCTAGTGCCTACAATCGTTTTTTATTCTGTTCGAACTGAAGAGCCACCTTGTGAGCAATAGCCACCCCCTTGCTGAGATTATCACTGAGAAAAAGGAGATAGACCAAAGAGCTTATGGTGATGGTGGTGTTTAGTTGTAAAGAATAGTGGACAAAGTCAAAACCCCTTCATTCCTTTCTTTTTCCATCCATGTTGAGCAGGCACATAAACTTGCGTTTGATTCACAGCAAACACAAATTTTCAACGAGAGAATGGGATTTTTCTTAAGAAAAAGCGGAGTAGGTAATCATCCTCATCGTCGTCCACTGTTTTTTTTTCATCCATCCTTTGCCACCATGACTATTATCCATTTAAAAATAGCTAGAGCTCCTTTTTCTTGTTGAAACAATCAGCCACCTGGACGAGGAATAAACCTGAGCTTAGAGTAAGAAAAAAACAACTTGGAATGAGTGACTAGAGGTCTTGAGCGTTTTTATTTCAGACCTCCAAAATGAAATCGACCTTCTATACCAGCACCCTATAAGACCTATACCGCTGGACATGTTTTTACTTGAAAAAAAAAATAATAATGACGATAACAATAACACATGCATCTGACTTTCAGCTTCTCTTTTCTCTAAATATTACGTTGTATTAGAAACATATTAAAAAGATCTACGTGCTTTTCAATTTCGATCAAGGCACAAATGCATTTAAAATGCTTTTGGCGTTTTAGATTTACTCGGTGGACCATTATCATCTTGAAAAACTAAAGAAATGGACATCCTGATGTTGATGTGATAGTAAAAAAGTCAAAAAAGAGGAACATCAGGAACAAACGGTCAGAATTTTTTTTTTTTTTTTTGCTTCTCCTCCTCCGAAAAACCATTTACATACATTCATTGTACAGATTATAAAATACATTTTCTTCGCCACAAAAATTCTGCATTTTCCCAATGGAAAAAAGTCAAAGTCATCATGAAGCCGAAAAGCTTCTTGTCTCTTCCTTCTTTCATATTAGAAGCATCATTTAATAAACAAAAGTATAGCATTTTATACACCTAAATCCTTTATGACTTTAGTTCTGTATAGCTTTATCCTTATTCAGTGCGCTGAGAGGCATAATATTCTTTATACGATTTTGTTACAGTTAGCTCGATTCATATTATGCAGTTGGTATGCACCTTATGTATTATGTACTCTGACTGAGTATTGCAAAGAGGTATTAAGCATTAGACCGAGATATATTTTCTCTAGAGAGGAACTGTTTAAGCGGCTACCGCATTCAAGATTCAACTTTCTACCTGCGATGAGCCTCATTTCATTTTCAATGATTTTCAACAAAACCAACCTCCAGTCAGAAAGGAACAAACAAGATTTGAACAGAAAAAGTAGTCCTTATCTCAGAATATGTTTTTTATGTATTCAAATATTCAACTTAGAAAAAACTTGGACTTGGTTCGACCACTCTTCTGTCTCAACAATCCAGTCCATTTTCTCTGTGTGTCTTCCAGATAGATTTTTTTAAAAGAAATATCCATGGACAAACTTGTCCACTCACTTCACTTAACTCACTTCATTTTTTATACTAGCAGGGCATGCACACATTAAAAAGCTCTTACCTATTATGCTCGGAGCGAGTATCAGTATCGGTAAAATAGCCATTTTAAACATCCAAAGAAATCCGTTTTCGTTTACTCACACACATCTCTTTCTTTCACTCGCATTTAGACATACAGACATTCACTTTTTTGTCTCATCATCAAAGTTTGAAAAAAGAGAAAATCCCATTAGTGGACACACAATCATGATGATGAGTAGAGAGCTGTTCTTTAAAAAAACGTCATGCCTTTCTGCCTTACATATCATTGTGATGCCATTGCCATGACAGTTTGATAATACCAAAAAGTAAAAAACCAGAGAGACTGGTTCGACGCTGGGAAAAGATGGTCCACACACTTACACACCATGAAAAAAAAATTAGGAGTAAAGTGTCCACAGTCACTCCGCCATACCAATTCGATTGATTTGTGACAATGGCTTTTTACACCCTGTCACCACCTTTACCAAACGAAACCAGAAAAGCCATCTTTCTACTTAAATGAATCTCACATATTTTTTATTGATAAAATGTATACATATTTGTATTTTACCCCTGCCCCTCAACTTTAAATTCTTTCACTGTTCTGCCTACACAAATATCACGTTTTAATACTTTTTCCCCTTCTTCTATTCTCAGTATTTTATATGATATGATAT
>JAANSQ010000752.1:0-19451 GCA_036850885.1 Lepidocyrtinus dapeste | reverse complement strand
TTGGGGCTTCTTGCTCCTTATGCTCTGCTAGACGTTGTAAGTGGTCCATGACGAAGGAAATGTATGGAACGAGACAAAAAATCTCATTACTTTTACACATTCATGCACCTAGTTAACTAGTAGAGGCTTGTACATTGTCATATTGCTTTTTTACGGAAGAAGGAAATATCCAAAGAAAAAATATAATGAAACTATTGTAATTTTCAAGAAGAAATTGGATTTCAAACTCTAGAGTCAGATTTTGCTTGAAAGGATAAGTTGGTTCATGACATAACTTAAAGTCATTTGTATTTACTCTAGGTCAATGTCAATAGCATTAATTAAATGCACGAAGTGAAATGAAGAAATCTTAAAAATTTACGTCTAGATTTATGTGATGACAGCATACAGTACTTCCTAAGCAAATCCTCCATGTTTTATTGCATAAAACGAGTAGTAGAATTAGAATGAATAAACCAAGAGGTAAAATTTTGAGAAATAGGAGTAACAACAGCAAAAGTAACTTTCATAAGGGGAGAAAGTTTGGAGGAACTTACTCAATCAAGAAGGAAGTCCTATAAGCGAAAGTTTTGCCATAATGCACGTAAACTAATTAGTCAGCTATTATGGGGTAAAATGGTAATAAGTACTACATTTTCTTTGCATGGGGTTGAGTCAGTCTCTTAATTAAAAAGTAGCATGGTGAGGAGACTCAAACTGCCTTTTTTAATTATTTGGATTAATGCTAAGGTCAAATGTAAGATTAGTTTAAACAAGAGGAGGTTTATCACGTAAACTTTTATTTTTCACATTTGCTTAATCCAAAAGAGCACATTATGATATGTCTAGAAATTAATGAGATTTTCTTTGTTTAAAGTGAAATTAATGCACTAGGTTGTAATGAAAATAAAGTACTTTAGAAAAATTATCGATCGGAAGCAACCATTTCATAATTTAGTCTTCAATCCCAACCTCTGCGTCGGTAATGTCCAAGTTCTGGTTTTGAGTTTGGTCTTCAGAACTGACTCCGTTGGCTCCAGCAGCAGGGGTATTCAAATCATTACTTTGCTCGTTTGCTGGTGCTGGATTAGGATTAGGGGTTCGTAGTCCTAGTCCTAATTGACTCAACCTTTTGGATTTTTTAAAATGAAGAAAGGTTTTTATTATTGAGTCAGACAGGGTTTTGTAAGATGAATGTGAAAGGAAAACACTTTACAATTGAGAAATTCCATCAGTCTCGCCTCTTTGTAAAGTTGAGCGTAAGTTTGTAACGGCTGATGCAAGCCTGTAAATAAGCAAAACATTAAATATTCCGTTTTTAGTACACACGCAGCACATAATGTAAAATATTTTTGGAGGTATTATGAGCAAAAAAAAACATTTGTTGGAGGGACTGATTCTGAACAAGCTGGGAGACGTCTGGTGGCAAAGACACATTAAGCGAGGAAAGAATTTGCATGAAAGCTCCTGGAATATCCTGGAAAACCAATTGTCGAGCAATACGAAAATTGTTACGATAAGTCTCGTTTCCTGGGTCTAGTTGAAGTGCTTGCTCGTAACACATTACTGCATCTATGTGCCTCCCTTTAGTAGAGTAAGCGACCCTGCAATTTTAATGTTACATTTGTTTATCTTTTCTCCATCAATCTAATTTAAATATTTATAGGTTTATTTGTACCCCATTCGCCCATAAGCCCGGGCGTAGTTCGCTTGGAGCTGAATTGCAATCTGGCAATCTCGAATGGCATCATCGATATTGTTTAGTTTCAAATGGGCGGCAGCTCGGTTACAGAAAAATGCGGGATTGTTTCCATCCAGTTCAACAGCTCTATTAGAAGATGGATTATCAATGTCAACTTTATGCGGTTAAATTAATTAGCCAATTTATGTAAGATCTACCGATCGTAGTGTTTCACAGCATCAGCGAATTTCTCATTTTTCATGGCTTCGTTTCCTTTAGTCTTTTCTACATCTGCAAGTTTCTTGTTTTCCGGTGAAGCTTCTGCTGGCTTGGTGTACGCTTCTCCAGTGCTTAATCCCTGATTTTAAACAAACAAACAAGTTAGTTTCCCAACAATTATTCGATACTTTGTTTGCTTTCTAATAAAAATAAATCAATAAAAAATCTCATTTTTTCTGAAGTCAAATATCACTTTGCCCCATGAAAGCTACGTTCCCTGTAAAACTCGAACTTTAGTAACCTACCACATAGAGATGCTGCAGCATTAACTGCTCTAGCACCAGCTGATTGATTAGTTCCAGTTCCAGTAGAAGCAGTGGTGGGAATTGAGGTGGACGTGCTTGAGTCCACATTGGAAACTTTCTGATTGTGTCCTGATTGCTTCACTAGTTTCATCAAACTTTGCACAGGTTTGCGATGAGCGTCATTAAGACTGATCCCGAATGCAGTTTCTACGCATTGCATTGCTACTTCCAAGCTATCCTTCTTCTCTGGCGAGGATGCTCTAGAATTCGTAATTTCCTCTTTGGAGAAATTGCAGAATACCGTAGGCCACTTGACGAGCATCATACTCTGGTCCAGTTGCGACTTGCTCATTCTCGGCCATTTTAAAGCGAAATTTAAAAGTAGATATTCGTAATCGAAACTACTCACAATGACACTATTTCAATCAATATAGTCGCTATTTTAGATTCGTTCTTCTTGCTCAAACCAATCAACTATGGTAATAGTACAATTTTATAACACGTGAGAAATTCCTTCGTATTTTTTAACATTCAATTTGAAACAAAACTTATGCCCATGGAAATTCAAAGCGATAAAATTCCGTAAATAGAAAACATGAAAGCATAAACAGCTGGTAGCTATCCTGCCTGTGCTCTGATTCTTCCACGCTTTTATACTGCTTCTGTGCTTCTATGGGTTTGGTATTGGTTTACGGAAAGACGACACGACAACAGATCAAATTCAAAAAATTCACGAATCATCATTATTATCCTTCACCTTCAGGAAATGGAAGGGGCAAATTGCATAATACAAAAGTTGAACATGAAAGTGGCGAAAGTCTAAATATTTTACTGTAGTGAAAGAAAAAAGGAGAGCCATTGGATAGGCGTAATTATTAAAAGGTTCTGGATTTCTGGAAGTGTGTCCTCTTTAGCATGAGATGAGCTTTCATGGTCTCATCTTTCTCATTCGTTGACTTTGTACTTTCACCTTATTTATCTCTGTGCAGTAATGTATAATAACATCATTTATTACGTAAACTATGAAAAAAATATTATATTCCGTAGATAAAAATCTCAAATTACATGGAACTATGTAGTACTTTCTTCCAGAAAAATAAATTGGGCAAGGCAAACTTCAATCCGTCTCTGTAGAAAGTCATACCCTGCACATTTCACTCTCCCGAGGTTCATTAGCATTTCCATGTAAAAGCCATAAATAATATCATTACACAACGTAAACAAAATAATTTATTGTAGTCTTGAGATTTCCTCTTTGTTATTCAATGCAGTGTGTGTGTGAACCAAAAGGAGAGTAAATCAGTCAAAAAGATCCAGACTTTTGACATTTACGGTAGAAAACCAGAATGTAAGACTAGAATTGTAAACAAAATGATCCATCTCCAGATCATGTTTTAAGAAAAGAGTGGGTGAAAGCATTCAAGGGTATAAAATGATCAATTGTTTGCAAAGCAAGAATAAGTCATGCATATTTAATTCTACTCGCGCAACACTACCTCCATCTTAACTTGAAGCGATCACGAACAGGAAATTAAGGTTATAATATAGAGCGGCTTGAAAAGCGTGACTATTCAGTAGTGCTTTAGCTCACAAAAATATTGTTGTCGGTATAAACGTATACGTTTTAGAGGTTCTCTGGGGCAAAAAATGTAGTTTGTGGAAGCTTGAGAATTTTTCCAAAATCCGAATAAAACTGTAGTATTTTTTTGGAATACTCTAACTTCGGTTTATAGAGACGTTTTGGCTTGCTCCTAATTTATTCATTTGCATTCGCTTACTAAACGTAGCCAAACTACGAAGGAAATCACGGCTGAATATTACACTTTAATATTTTCATGAACTTTTAATGAAACTATATTTTCCATCTGCATATGTTTTAAAGCTAATGTCGAAATTTATTAGAATTTGATTTGGAAAAGTACCTAATTTACTGAATAAAGTGAACATAAATTGTAGTAAATATCACAACTCTCGTGCAGAAAGATTTTTCATTGAGACTTGGAAAATAACAGTGGTTTTACCCTAACGTTTTTCGAAAACTTTTCTGAAAAATAAGCCTTATTATTGTTTATTTCCGGTTTAACTTCCTCTCCGTGACTCCCACGCGCATGGGTTCCTCTTCAAAATCATATTGCAGTTAAAAGGTAATAATAGGTTTTTTCTCCAGGAGCCGCTTATCGCCGACCAGCACCCTTAATATGTTTAAACACGTTTAGATATGCAAACTTGAGGAATGTTTTTGTGTAGTAGGGTACACTCGTTCAACAACTTTTTCCTTGATTCGTCTGAGAGAAAGTCAATGAAACTAACTTTCTCCTTACATAAAGTCAACAGTTCAAGAACGCCAATAAAAAAGTTATTTTTTTGTTGGTGTTGCAAGAAAAATGTTTTATTGGAGTTTTTAGTGTTCCATATACTGCGCTTCTTAGTCCACAAAACCTAAGAGTTTATTTGCACTTATTAATCGTAAGTGAATAAAAGTGAAAGCGTAGCGTATCCTATAATGCATTCTTTTAGGGTAAAAAAATTTCTTGCAACATTAATCACATCTTGGCAGGCCAAGTCTAATACGTCTAATTAATTCTGTTGAAACAGCTTCTTTCAGCCGATGATCTAATCAAAACATTCGGTAAGGAAATAATACACTTTTCTACCGAAAAGATGAAAATGCATCAATAAATAAAAAAAATGAAAGGGTTAAAATTTGTCTTTTTCCGACAAGCCCTTTTCGATCTCTGAAAGTGTCGGAAATGTGTTATTTTCGCATGTGACAAATAATTATCTAGTACATAGAAAAACAAACAAACAAATACGAAGAAAGCAAAGTAAACAGATAGTTTTTTTCCTCGCGGGTCTACTGCATTTTTATTTCTTGGAAACACACTTCCCTTCCGAAATTTCCCCTCCGAATCAACACCAACGTGCCAATCCAGCTTATACTACGAGTTGCAGTGTACCATTGGATTTCGTATAAGAAGGCGTTGATAAGCTCAAAAGCAAACAAAGGAATACGGTTTGTATATTTTGTTTGATCTAGATTTCCCGGATGCAGTATTTTGATGTGGCTCTCTACCCAAAGGGAATAGATTTTAGGTTTTTAGCTTCACCCTTTGAAAGACTACGCAAATATCAATACACTATATAAAATTATATAGTGGTTACATTTTACACAGGCGCCCGCTCCTCCTTATTAAAAGGACCACAATAAAAAACGCCCTGGCGAGAGTATGCTTAAAATCCACGTGGGACTTTAGACTATAAAACAATAGGACATATTGCTTTGTGGTGAGCTCACACTTTCACTGAGGAACTTTATTCTTCATCTCATAAAGTGACGGTGATGGTGGCTTCGAAAGCGAAAACTTTTTTATTACATTAATCTACTCATAAAATTAGGTGACTAGGCTGGCTCGACACAGAATTAAGTATCAGGGAATCTATAGATGCTTCATAAGATGGAAACTTAGATTTGGAGAAAAGTTTTGAGCTGAATGATAGATGGAAAACAAGATGGATGATGGAGGAAAATCATGTTGCTTCAAGTTATCAGTAATCCACGCCTAAAGATTTTAAGCGAGCATATAGTCGATAACGTTTGTACATGCATCAGTATTTGCAAAATTTAATCTAGTTTTTAGTTGATGATACTCTAGTCCCTAAAGATTGGCATGAAGATTAAGCTGGGGGTATGGCATGCATGCAACCATGCTTAAATGTAATGTTAGATGGACAGCTGTGGGATGAGCAGAAAGGGAAATAAACCAAAGAGGGTAACATAATTCCCACTAGGATCATACAAGTTTTACAATAGTTTTGTCATAGTTTAGCTGGAAACTCTGGAAAGTTTGCGAATTTTTGGTTTACTGCAGTGAGGATTAGTAGGAGAGCGTGCAGCCAAGCCACAGAGAAAATCCACAAAGGCCAAACACGCCATATTGCCTTTGTTTGGAGAAAACGTGGAAGCCAAAGAATGCTCGAAAAAACTGGATCGGATACATAATGTATCAAAGTTGGTGGATTACATTACAATAGGCAATGTTATACAATAGTGCATAAAGCTTAATATGAGAGCTTAGAGTTTTGTATGAACTGGAAAGCATATATTGTTGACAGAAGAATGAAAGAAAGGATGATTGATAATGTGATTTATGACAGCCAATCCTACATTACACACACCTAATTTTCTAGGACATTTTGGGCTGTGCCGAGTGTTCGGTCAATAGAAGAAAGTGGGGCAGGATTTTTGGTTGAGGTGGGAGCTAAACGAGGCATATGCACCATTTAGATTTTTTATGGTTTGTGTTGGGGTAGTCCAGCTGGAGACTTCGATTATGGAGAAAAGCTTCGAGGTGGCTGGAGGTTATGGAAAAAAGACTAATTTCAAAATATTAGCCACCGGCCACCTGAACTATTCAACGTGACTGTGGCTAGGGTCATGATGTTTTTGTATTTATGCTAATCTTTTTGATATACAGATTTAGGTCGATTACTGTCTTCATGGGGGTCCAAAGTTCGCAGAAATTATAATGAGGGTTGAATTGCATTTTACTTCATTATAGTCTTTAGTAAATATGATTATCGCCAAGGTAAAAATATCTAAGATTATATTTTTTAATTAGGAACTGTGTCCAAAATATTTTTCCAATGCAGTCTTTCCTTCAACTCTCAGAATTTAAGAGCTTTTATGTAATCAGTTTTGGCAAGTGCTGCTTTCTACAAGTCCGTTAAAACCAGTTTAGATTTAAGATTTTTCAATTGCAAACGGCATAAATAATATAGGAATTTTAGAATATGGACCATTATTATAACTACAACCGCTGTCGCCAGTTCATTCCTCCCGGATGGGGAACAGCACGCACTTTGGCTCCTTGTGATCGTATAGGACGCTCCGTAGCATTTCGCGCAGAATGTCGACCCGCACTTTCTCCAGCGATCGTACCAGTAAAGGCAGGGATGAATGTCGCGAAAGACCAAACTATTCAAGGAAGCTCTGACCCTTGTCGTGGACGGAGATTCTGCCCACCCAATACTCAAGCTCCGGTAAACGTTCAACTGAAAATGTGCCAGATCTCCGATTCCGAACCGGGAAATAAAGAAAACCGTAGTGGTCAAGTACAACAAAACTGGGCTAGGGCACGGAATACTTCAGGAACTCCTAAGGATTCTTTATGCGACACTTGTCCAAATACTTGTGCCCTTCCACGATGTCCAGATGGTGTAAAAGTAGAGCGAACTTTACCCATCATTCCTATACGAAGACTTCAAGAATCTTTCTTCAAAATGCCCAACGCTTCAGTATACAAAACGGATTATGTACCGAGACAAGCTGATGTGATCAAATCTTACGCTCCAGAAAGAAATGCTGCAGTGACGGAAGGGGAATTCGAAAAACAGTCTTTAACCCATTATGATTACCACCCGATGCCAGTATGCCCCTACAAGAAGCCACCATGGGCATTTGCCAAGCCTCGGCAAGAAAGCAACATGAAACTAAATGGAATCTCAATGTACAAAACTGATTACGTTCCGAAGGACGTGAAACCAGCACCCTCAGCCAAACCAGAAGTTTTCTTTGATCCAGATAAAGGACCAATAGATGACAGAACGGTGTACAAAATTGATTATATTGAGTATCCCCTCGATGACAATTCCAGGTTGAGTAAGAAGCAATTGTTGGCTGAAATAAGCAACACTTGTTGTCCATTTGATGGTCTCACTGTCTACAAGCGAGACTACATTCCAAAGAAGATAAAGCCCGCAGAATCTGTTTTGGATAAGGAACGACGTTTCGTAAGAGTACTGGATCCTATGGATGGCACCACTACGTACAAAGCCAGCTACGGTCCCTTCTACTTTGATGACATTGAATGCATTCCTGCTGAACTCTATGATATCATGTACCCACCCAAGGATAAATGTTGTGATGTGCGATGCTACCAAGAAGACCCTAGAGAATTGGAGGACCCAGTCCAACCACCTCAGCCTCCGTGCCCTCCACCACAACCTGGGACATATTGCCCGACTCCTCAAGAAATGCGTTGTGCACCTAAGGCCGTGCCTTGTGTTTCCCCTTACAAACTGACTAAAGAAGGAGGACCTTACGATGACTGTACTACGATCCGTGTGGAACATAACACAGAGGGACTATGTCAACCCAACGGGATAGAGTATGTTTGTCCTCAGATGCCTTGCAAACCGGCGTACTAATTTCTTTTCCTTTACTGAATTTATAAATGCACCTGTATACTTGATAGTTAATCCGAGCCAAAACTTTGGTGATTTTTTACGCTAATAAAAATGATCATACCTAAAGGAGATCTTACTATTATAACATCATTTATCTCAATTATACTTCAATTATTTTCTCTTTCCCTCAGAAGCATTTTTTTGTTCTTCTAAGTTCATGTGTCAGAAGTCAAGTAACTAACTCCAAAAATCTGAAAAAGAGGAAAACCAACTTTTCTTGAAAGGAAGTATCTGGTTTATCGAGCTAAAGAAAGAGAAAGATCGTATTTTACGCATGCAACTGTAACTGTTAAGGCCGCTTAAAAATTCAGAAGGAAAGCTTTTTTTTACCGACTTTGAAAAGTTTACTTATCAGTTACATTTATCAATTTTGAGCTCTTTTCTATTCTGAAAATGTCCAAGAAAGGAATCTACCCTGGCAAATTATTCCAGGTAATTTAAATTCGCGGTGTGTAATTTCAAAACACAATTAGCAATAATTGTAATGAAGCATGGCAAAAAATAATTACATTTCATCGCCACAAAGACGTTTCATGTTTACCAAGTAGAGCCTAGAGAACAATAGACTAATAATAACATCCAGAGAACTAAACAGGATTCATTCTTGTCATCATTTAGCCCCAATCTCAATTTAGCCTTCAACTCTTTCAGATTCAGAGCACGTATCATGCCGCGATCCATTGTCATCTTCCAACAATAGCATTGGGATGGGAATTGCTTATTACACTTGATGGAAATGAAGTTGGAAGCAAGTCAATTATGTTCAGCGTAGTGAAAAGCTTGAGAGAACTTTCATTGTAAGACTTTGGAAGAAATGTAAAGTAAAGCATTAGTAAAGCATCATTAATTTTTTTGTCCTCTTGGAATATAAATTATTTAAATCATTTTATGTATTTCACCTTAAATCATCAAAAAAACATTGGCAAAAATTTCGCAAGTGTTCGCAAGCCAAACAGTCTTTGTAAGAACTAAGAACTACTCTCATTGTGAAACGTTACACATACGTGACACATCCTTGACATCCTTTACTTTCCATTGTGACAATGACAATATATCCACTTTGTCTGCAGCCAATATAAAAGCAATGTTTGAAAATATTTGGCGTACCATTAAATCTATAAATACTCCAGTCTATAAACAACAATATTCTCTAGTTTCTCAGGTTCAGTTCACGCATATATCATTGCCCCAAAAGCCGCATTAGGAAAGTATCGGATCAAACTGATACCAAAACTAGCCTCACTGGAGAAACCAGGCTTTGAGGAATCTCTCGTGGCCAGTTTCCAAACTATTTCTTGGTATTTCCTTAATTGTTGATATTTTCTCCTAATACGTTGAAACTTTTCATCCTTACTAACATTAAACCCCATAAAAATACAAAACACTTCTACTATATTATAGTTTTATAGTCTAAAACTATAATCCATCCTTATATAAGGTTAAATTTAGCTTTACCCAAATTACATTACATTAAAAATGTACTTAACTAAACCTACGGAGGAAAATGGATTTTGTATCATATTTTTTCGTTACTCTTCCTGCTTCTCCAATCCATACCACATGTTTCATGTTTCCAAGAACTTCTCAATGACACCAATGTATCATAAACATGCATTTGCTAAAGTTTACGCTACATGTTCCTTACGGAGGTCCACTCATGTTGAGGAAGTCTATAGACCATGTCTCAAGTCTCCTGCCAAGGGAAACTTGTTTTATTACATTACAGTAAAAGAATTTCATGGGTATAACTTTAACGTAATTTTCCTGCTTCCTGTAACCAGTAAGAAAAGTTTAGTCCACCTACGCCACGTAGCCTTAACCTTATTTTACTTTGTTAGCTGCATCATGATACCCGATAGCACCAAAATTAAATTTTCTGATCCACTCCACCAAAGAAAGCAGTAAGTTCCGGACGAAAAGAATATGTTTGGATTGGAGTTTTCCTTGAAACGAAACTAAGGCATAAGAAGCTTAGTAAACATCCAGCTTTCTTTCTCTCTCTCTCGGCGAAAACCGCCATAGCATATTCTTCCGATGACAATCTCAATTTCATGCTTTCTCCAGTCTACACTAGACTAGACCAAACCTATCCGCATAAAATTTCTTCATGTATGTTTGTGGATGTACTATCAGTGGAAAATGTATCAATGGATTATGTATTTAGAAGGATGCATCATTATCGCCATTTCATACAAGAATATATTTTCTAGGAAGCCTATACGTAAGGTCATATGTGAATGCATGGCATATGAAAGAAACTAACCGTTCCAGCATCATCATGATCACGATCACGAGCAGACCGAGACCACATATACATTTACATCTCAATATACTCCATCTATTTTTATATACACCATTTTTTCCTTGTGTATTTTGTAAATAAGGATATTTCCCCCTCTGGCTTCCCTAGTTTTCTAGTCGCTTTAAAAAGGTGAAAGCAGAGAAGGAATTATAGTTTTTTACAGCCTTCCTCATTTCCTTCTCTACTTCTAAGTGAAGACTAAAGGATAATATTTTTGCTCATGTTTTGCTGAACGGGGAATGAAACGAGGTGTGAAATAATAGTAAATAGACAGGTTCAGGTTGTGATAAATAAATTAAGTTTGTAAAGGTGTATACTTTCAACCAACTTACAAATTATTTATTGTGGTTTCTGGCGATGTACACTTTACTGGACGTTACATCTCAAGGTAACTCTTTTTCTAATAACCTTCAACTCAAAAAGCTCAACCCTTTTTTCAGTACTACACCAGAGATTTATCACTGCACTATTGATATCGAGGAGGTAATTGGAGTACGGAAGGTTTGTAAGAATATACATAAGTAATGTGAACATTGATTTTCTGTTTTGTTTATGGGCTCTTGTACGAAAATCGATGGAAAGTTCCCAAAACTAGTAATATTTTTTAGTAATACCATTTTTCGACGACATTGAGTGCCTATTGAGCCCTGTATTGATGGTATTGTTTTACTGATCGGGAGATAAGGATCATTTCATGACATTAGGTATTCTCTCAATGGACTAGTTAATCTTTTCACTTTTTCATGAAACAATCAGAGGGAAAATGCCTAAGAGCTATAGCTTAGTCCTTTCGTTACTATAATTAGCCTAGTCAAGAGGGAAAAATTCTAATTGAGTTGAGATTTGGAGATCATCGATATTGATATTACTGCTTTGATCACTTCAATTAGAGTTATAAAGAATTACACACTCCACCAAGGTATCCACGGATAGATACATTCACAGTGATGCCCTTAATTTTTCCTCTAAAGACAACAATTATCTCCACTACAGTATAGCTCGGAAAAGTTGTTTGTACACAGATGGTATTAAAGTAACAATCCAATTAGAAATTGAAAGCTTTTAAAAAAGCACTCGAACTCGGGGCTCAGGTTTTTCATGTCTTTCTCGTCTATTTAATCAGAGTGTTTTGCTGTTTCAACTAATTTCAAGTGAGCAATTTCAACAATGATTGGAACAAAGCCCAAGTAGGTAGATTTGTAGTAATTTGTTCATTTGTTTTGCCTGACATGTTGATTATTTGCTTAGAGTCTTGGCTAGACTCATTCATTGAATTAGGGAACGAATAGATGTGTAGATGATGTATAGAATTTACATAGAATCTATGAATATATCTCACAGACCATGTTTGCCTTTCATCGAAATGAAAAGCTCTTTTCCAAATGAATAGATTAGTACCTAGCAGGTGTTTAGATAACGACTTATAACGGCTTTATGCTTATGTAGGATAACCTCCGGAGTATGCTTACTTTCCTAGATTTTGTTATTGAACAGGAGTGTTTTAATACAAAAATGTGAAAATGGAATGCAAATTAGCCTATTTTTTGCTTTTATTTGGAATGGCTTCCGTTTTCCAGTTTTTTATCCAGAGAGCAAATTACTCTCGATATGAAATAGACGAGAAAATGTTATTACGACAGAGTTTCTCTGACTCTTGAGTTTTATCCTTCAAACCCATTCAAGCAATGGAACTGTAATCAAATCAAATCATTTTCCATTCGCCTGATTACCTCTCATCATTCTCATCCGTAGAGACTGTCGAGAACAAAAAAATAATTGGAGAGGTTGCTTCGCTGATTGCTCAGAAAATAAATAAAAGGCAAGAAGCATTCCTCGTAGGGTTTTAATCGTTTCGTGGAGCTGCTCGAATCATCTGAAATTTACTGAAGGAAAAGGGTTGAACTTTTTAAGACCAAGAGTTCATTCGGAGAAATCTAGTGTTATAATTCAACTTTTTTATTTTTTCAGAAACTTTCTCCAGAGTATAAGGTTGTGCTCACGGATAATAAAATTCATAATCAAGTTCATTTATCTAAACCACAAAAATATTTTTCTGTGATTTCCACATTTGAAGGAATAGAAAATCTGAGAAGATTTTTTTTAAAGCCAAAATTAATAATTCTACAAACCCCCTTAGTCTGTGATTGAAATTGCGATTTATAATTAAAACTAATATTGCTAATACCTTGCTAGAGAATTAGTTTACTTTTAAAATTGTAATTCAAGTCGGAAGATTATAAGAAGATTAAGCAGTTATGGCACCACCACTCAAAGATTTAGGATTGCTCAACCCCAGTCGCACAGCGTTCTTCATGTGCGACATGCAGGAGAAGTTTCGACCAGCTATGCTCCATTTTGACGAGGTTGTGGCCGTCTGCCGAAAAATGGTAAGGAACTATCTATTTGAATTTAATCCAATGTTGATATTATATTGCATCATGAATACTATATGTTTGGTTGGATCGAAGCCATATAATTTTAAGGATTTATACATAACTTAAAACAAAATCCCCAATCAGGAGTTAATTACATGAAAAAAAGACAACGAGTTGTGCAAAATTCAGCCAGAAATATTTTTCCGAAGGAATTTACAGCCCGAGAGAGTAGCTTATGAAGGCCTAATTTTGGGAGAGAAAAATCAGACTAATGTCATGAAAACAAAGATTAACTTAACTTGGCTCCGTCCCAGTTCCAGTAGTTTCGCTGGACTGATTTGTATACAATTTTATTTAGGGTTTATGTTAATCCATGTTGCAACCTCGACTCACTCCAGTAATGCTCAAGTCATAAAAGAAAACAACGCAAAGAACAATAAATAACAAAAAATATGCTAATGAGCTTGGAACTATGGGATTGAGTTTGATGATGTCGGCACAAAAGTTTGGTTAGTTGCATTTACGTAGACGTAGGCACCTGCCTTGATGGAAGGGAGTAAACGAGTGAAGTCGATATGAACTCCTTCCCAGCCAGGTCTTCCTTCTTCCTAAGGGTTTATTAGGCACTTAACGAAAAATTAAATTGGGGCAATGTAAATGTTTCTTCAATTTTTGAACCCATTTCAAGCTTAGAATCAGAGGAGAATTCATCATGATAATATTTTTGTTTGGACAATTTAATGCACATAAGGTGTTTCTTGCGACTTTGAAAGAAGGGCCATGCTATTTTATTCTACAGCATCATAATTTGGAAACTTGGACGGGTTAATGAAATAGGAAGTCTAAATATTTTCATAGCACGATAGCAATCCATTTACATGGTATACCTTTCACTTGCAGCTATTAGCATTAATCTAGCTTGTTTTTCATAAAGTACTAAAGGAACCATACATGTAATTTCTGGAATAGTTTGGTTTGTAATTGTAACCACAAGCCTTATAAATTCTTAGGCAAATGTAAGCTTGCATATACTGACTTTCTTAAATTTTGCGTGTCAATTAAAAGTTTTTACAAGATTTACACTGCACCTCATCAAGAAGGAAATAGAGCGCACCGGGAAGTTCCCTAAAGTTTTATAAGTAGCACAGTTGGATATTTTGATTAATTGTGCTATACCGTGCCAGCCTAATAAAATTAAAGAGAAACAAGTACAACCTGATGAATTCCTATGGCTTGACAACTCTTTAACCCAAATTAATCCAAAGTGAACCTTGTGTGGCTTCATACTGTTTACAAAGGCATTTTCATGAGTCGCAATTTCTGTGACCTTTCTAAGATTGTGTCAACTTGAAACTAAAACGGTGATATATATGGCATTATCATATGATTTCGTCGCACAATCTAAATACTCTCGCCATTTTTATTTTCCTTAAGCATGAGATGATTATCTGGGGGAAAGTGCTACACAGGAAAGTTTAACTGCGTGGTTTTTACTTGTTAAAATTTTTATGTTCAAAAATCCTTTAATCAAGCTTCATAAATATTTTCTGGATGCCATTAAATGGGTACCAGTAGGTGCTAAAGTTTAAATCCTGGTAGAAAGGCCGCGCTTATCCAATTTAGAGAACGGGACGCACTGTGTATAGTATTTAATTAGTTTATGTTTATTGTACGGAAGAAAGGTACTATCGTAAAAATCGCCAGAATTTAGACAGCTTTGTTAATATAATTTCCAGGGTTGATACTAACATCTAACTTGGGCTAGCAGAACGTTTACCCGTTTATTTTTCAGGAGACCTTTTAAATGCTATTTAACTATGTAACATTATTAGCTCGAGAAACTGAAAATAATTAAGCTTGATTCATCAAAAAATTTAAAATTTATTTAGTGGCTAAGAAAATGTACTGGATCACATCACATGTAGCGAAATAAATTTTATTTAGCAAGCATATATTTACAGTCCAAATTTGCATTTACGATTCCAGCCTGAATTAGGTACGTGTGTTCTAGCCTAAATTATGCTTAAACTACATAGTCAATAAAAACATTGCCAGTTTGGCTGGTTCTTGCAGTCAATTTTGCTTGATAATAAGTACAAACTTAATGCTTGCCAATTTTCATGTCTTTGCAAAATAACCTTCCCTAAATTCAGGATATTATTCGAAAGCTCGGAAAGCTTTCATTTTATGTCATCCTTGTGAAACATGAAAATGAAATGCATATTTATGTACATTTTGTTCAAATGCGAGATCTTCATGGTTAATATCTCAGAGAAAAAAGCTTGCATTTTGAATATTAAATGAAAGGATTCATTTCATTGTTCATTCCCTACCATTACCCATTTTAGAGGACTACTTAAATATGCAATACTTATGGCCTTTATTACGTACAACGAAAAACGAATAGAAATCTAGAAGTTCCCTCCTACTGCTTCTTTGTTACCTTCGTGCATTATGAATTAATGTGAGGGTTTAACTTTATACGAGGATTTTTACGCTAGTTTGCGTCTCTATTTCCTCCCCTTTGTAAGTATATTTTGCATACATGCTTGTACATTTTGATTTCTTTTTTTGAATCAGAGACTTTTTTAACTACTTTTCTGGGACTCATAAAATGGGTTATGCAATAGGGAATAATATCCAACAAGGATGAAACAAACCATCTGTATCCTCATTACACCTAAATCTCTCTTGCTAAATTGACTCTTTTATCCTTTCGTTTATCAAGCCCTCCGCGTATAAACGAGAAACACTTAAAGTTGAGGATTAAGTAAATTGCGATGTTTTTGTTAGAGTTATTTATACGTTGTGAATTCTTGCGATTTTTATTTATCTTTGTGTAATTTAAAGAAGGACAAGGAGTATAGCTTTGGCTTAATGATTACACATACCATTTATCATAACTTAATGGCCTTCATACAAACTCGACACTTTAGTTCTTCAGCACGCACACGATACCGATACGAATTTCCCTAAAAAAATCCACTACTTCCATTTTCCTCCGGAAGGCTTTTTATTTCCAAGGTTTTAGAAACCGTCTTGAGTTTGTTAAGTCCTGGTTCGTATGTAGGTCACATAAAATCTATAGGACTTTTCTAAGGGACACATAAGTCTCGCTGGTTACCTACATGATCCTGATCCTTTGGAATTTTCATACCAGCTTAATTTTTGCGAGAAATGGGAAAGGAAACTAGACCTAGTTGAAATATTACATTTTGTAGGGTTTAAAGCGCACTCGAAAGATAATAACCTCTAGGAGAAATTCCATTTTCACAAATTACTCAAAAGATATTATCTCAAGGCTCCATAGCTCTCTGCAAATCATAGAGTTGGTCCCATGGATGTTCAATGGATGCATTTAGAGCGAAACTTTGGGGAAAACACGTCCCCACATTTTTATATGGGATTATCTACGTAATTGTTCGGATAAAGCTGAATCCAACTCAGACAAACAAATTGAGAGTGGTTATCTTGCAAGTCCACAAGGATTGTTATAATTTCAGTCTGATATGGAGAGTATTCTTTTTCCAGCCATGAAAAATAAGTATCAGTCGAGTCCAAGCGAGAATACTTGTTATACACTAGCCTCCAAAGTGACTTTGTTTTTTTATCTCCTGGAGGGATAGAAAGCTAATCAGTTGTGGAGAGGAGTAGAGCAACGAAGTAGAAAAATTCTCATTGTTCGAGAGTTAAGTTGTATAATCTCCTAGGAAATGGGTTATGGGAATTGTAGGCACAACGCATGTTAGGCAGCGTCGTGATTAGGAAAAAATTGTGTAGGGACAAGGGATGAGGACATATATTACCATTTGTCCACTTTATATTCCTAACATTACTTTCGTTTACATGAAAAAAGTTTTGTTTGCGTGCAATCCCATACGTATCTATTTCAAATTCAAAAAGATTAAACTTCGCGCCAAAATGAAGAATTGGTTGAACTAGCACTTCAAGGCGAGGATTCATTCGATACAACTAATACGCAATGTATTTTTAGGAAGATGCTTACGTTAGATAGATAAATTTGTCTCAATGTTAAATTTAAATTGTTTGAGTCATCTAATTCTAAAGTGAGAATGAGAGAGCAAGGAAATTTTTTTTCATTTACTTTGTTTCACATCTTCTACGATCTACAGCTAGACTATCGATTTCCAAAGAGTGGCTGGTGCAATGATGAATTCCAAGAAGCAATCTGTCTTTGGCATACGTCAATTTAAATTTTCTTTATTAAGCTGGGAATATCTTATTCCCTTTACAGAAGGTCTGGAATTGGATGAGAGGATTGTCTGCAGGAAAAGGAATTGTGTGAGATCTTTACGAATCTACATATAAAGGTTTCAAGAGTAAGATCAAAATCGATTCATTTCAACTATTACCTTAGGGACAACATTGTCTCTGATCTTTTGACCTTTATACATTTTCAACTTAGATGCTCATCTGGCATGCATCCTTGCGTATTTGCTTAGGAGCTTTATTGAAAACTACATAATAAAAATTCTTGCTTCGGATTTTTAGCTAATGTGCGGACGAGTTTTGTCAGTTACGAATTTTCCAATTTTGTGCTCCAGTAACATATGTGAAGTTTTTCACTACAGTTTGTAGGACCTAGAATACGTGCTGAAATTCAGAATTTAGGATATCCACCAAATACAGTAATTTAAGTACCCCATCTTGGCCAACTTTCCACTGCAGCATATATATTTATTAGCTAAAATGTTTTGCTGAAATACCCTTGACCATGTAACTAAAAATCACAACATATTTCTTGCGAAAATATTTGTCAATGTGCCAACTAAAAATTCATGCCCCTTTAACACTTCAAATATTGCCCAGTTGTAAACATACGAAACTATTAAAAAGAAAAGAACATGTTCTGGTTTCCATACAATTTACTCACTACGTAAAATGCTCTTAGCTCTATAGTTAGTAGGAAAATAAATTGTGATGCGAAACTTTCTCCTTTCTAATAGGCATGATTCATAGTGCAAATCCAACTGCTGGCAACTAGGCAAAGCCGAGTTTTTGTCCTTTACAAAATTTGAAGGACCACATGTCTCCCTATAAGTTTAAAATTCGTTTTAAGTTTTCAATGTTGAAAGGGACAGTTGTAGTGCAGCAATTTATGAGAATTATAGTTTGCATTCAAATTTTTGCCTCTACGAGTAATTAATCCCAGGTTTAATTCAAAATTGGTGCAAGCTGGGTATTAGCTGCATTTTCTTTTTTGAAAATTGAAAATTCTCATGATAATTGAAAGGAAAGCTGCCCCCTTTTAAAGAGCTTAGGTCAAGCGCAGTGCTATTAATGTGCTCATGCATATGCATTTACACGCATTACGTATACATATAACTGCATCATAGCAAGGGGAAATTGTGGATATACTCATTTAAATAGGTAAAAGATCATCATGAAGAAGTAAGTACATATCTACATATTTAGAGAGAGAGAATTAAAACTTTAACCATGAGTATAAAATTAAGTAAAATGACCCTGAAAAGCTTAACTTCTGGGATTAGTGTTTTGGCTTCCGCACAAGTCTTTAGGATTTTCCACCCACAAATTCTTTTTAGTTAGGTTCACAAAAATGTACACCGTGACATGTTGTAGGTATGTAGGTTTAGTTTTGAGCATGGAATTCGCAAAACATTCCTAAAGGATATAATCAGCAAATGTGCCTTAAAAGCTAAATATTTGCGCTATGCTGACCTATATAGTGTAAAGGGAATCATTTCCTTTTTATGAATGGGGAAACTTGAGATGTATTGTAATTTTACTGTAAGTTTTAAATTTAAACATTAAGTCCCACAGTTAATAACCAACGTCAATTATTTATTAGTACTAAACACTAACACACCTAGTATGGTTACATATAATACGTTCTTATAAGATTGGGCGAAGACAATGTGAAATATTTACCGTTTACTTTGTTAATAGTATCGCTATTTACATTTTACAGGTTGAAACGTCGAAAGTAATGGGCATCCCACTAATAGTAACAGAGCAATACCCTAGACAGTTAGGCAAGACAGTGGCTGACATTGATGTCAGCAAGGCCCTAATCGTGATTCCTAAGACAAGGTTTAGTATGATAGTGCCGGAAGTTGATAGAATAATCCATACTCTCTGTGATGGCGTCTTGGAAAGCATTGTTCTGTTTGGGATTGAGGTAAATTAACAATAAAACACCAAAATGAAACATTTATTCAAGCTAACTAATCAACGTTTTTCCATCATTTGTAGACACACATTTGCGTCGAACAGACAGCAATCGAACTTCTAGCAAGAAACCTAAAAGTGCACGTTATTGCAGATGCTAGCACCTCGCGAAACGCAGCCGATCGGTTCCT
>JAANSQ010000751.1:0-19459 GCA_036850885.1 Lepidocyrtinus dapeste | reverse complement strand
CACGCATGCATAAACTACGCATGCAATTTCATTTCATTAATGCATCGAAAGAGCAACGGAGAGAGCAAAAACCTCAAAAATCTACATGTTCCCTAGGTGGACCTCCTATAAAGCCTGATTATGTTATGATGGGATGCGTTCCATGCTCCAAAGTTTTTTTGAGCGAATGCACGGTCACGATCCATCAACCCTTTTCCATGCATGTCGAACATTGTTTTCCAGTAAAAACAATGGAAAAAATAGTCGAGTGTATGAAACTATAAGAGATTTTGCCATCGTGGTCGTGATCATCAAACATCCTCCATAAACAGAAAAGATCCGGAGAGAGAAAGTGAGATCAAGTATATTTTGTTCAGTTTCTCTCTTGATGATCTACATGATGATGAGATGAGAAATGGAGTGAGAGATAATGCGATGCGTTTACCAAACTAGGAACTAGGATGATGATGATGTCGGGATGTCGGGATGTGCGTGATACATCAATGAACAAACGAGAATCAAAGACACAAAACCGAAGAGACTTTATATGAGTTGATGAGACAAGGTTTTCTATCATCGCGAAAAATCTTTGTTTCATGTCGTGATGAAGGAGCAGAAGGAACGCATTCAAGTACTTTAACACAATCAAGGTGTCAATGTCAAATGTGTAGCCATCAGCGATAAAGACTTTTGATTTTTCGAGTGACTTTCCACTGGAAGATATTGTTTAAAACTCGTACAGTCTCAGTCTGATAAACTTCAGTAGAGAGACTAAGCCTTAGGCGGCTTGACATATTTCTTACTTGAGACTTTGAGAGTTCCAGCTCGTGCTCAATCATGATTTAGAGCTTAAAATAAAAAGAATTTCGCGAGCATTTCACACAGTTCACTCTTCTGTGGATTTTAAAAGGATCATTTGAAAAAAAGTGTAGATATGATACGATCTAGAGAGAAAATAAAGTTGTGTTTTAGCCCAGGTAATGTAATAATATGGTGGCAATCATGGTTACGATTATTATGATGATCATGATCATCCTTACAAGAGTCTATGATTACCCCGTACGGAAAAAATATATTATGGTAATGGTCCCATCATCTACTATAAAAACTATAGAATCTCGGCTTATACAATCACAATCACTCTCAGTGTGTCTCGCCTCTCGCCGTTCCAAAAGAAATAGTTATACTTAGAGTCGTCATGTCTACGAGGTGAAGCAGAGCCTGCATATGAATTGCTTTTAAAAGCGAGATGAACACAAAATGGAAAAAAATTGAAGAAGAAACACAACTAAAAAGAAAGAAAAGCTTTTTACTATTTGTTCAGTAAGAAAACTAGCTGAATATCTTCTTTTGTTTTTTGCACAGTTGCACACTCTCTCCCCCTTCCCCTTACTCCTCATCATCATTTTCTTCATTGGAGGTAATAACTGGAAATATACCGTAAATAGTAGAGTTATGACCGAGACTCTATAAAAATTCTAGGTTTTCTATAAAGAACTATATGGGTTCTAATTGGGACATTTGCGGGAAATGGATAAAGTCCGTAGAGGTGGAAAACATGAAACTTTCTTCTAGTTTTGCTTTCTTCGCCGTTCCCTCATAATCCTGATGCCATATGCCGGCTGGATTTCCGTTTTTTATTGAAAGAAAAGTAAATAGGAAATGTTGTAATATCACTAGTTATTCTCTTGCATCATCAACGGCACTATCAACTAGATCGTGTTCATCATCAAGGCTTGATTAAGGATGGGAAGCTGTTACCTTATCTTGGAAGGGTAGACGTAAAGGAGACTTGTTAACATCGCCTCGAGTCTCCTTCCATGTTGTTTGCTTTTTTGCGTTTTTACTCCCTTCCTCCATAAAAGTCTACTATAAGTCTAGAACCCTGGAGAATGTTTCAGTTGGAGCTGGACAAGGTGGAGAAAGTCTGGAGTGTGTACAACAGAACAAGCTTCTCAAGATGAAAAAATGAACAAGGCTTTGTTCGGAAAACAAGAATCATTAAAGCTTTTACTAAAAACACGAGATAATATTTTTCTCTTTCTCTCTCTCATATGCGGTTAGGTTATCATCACGAAAAAGATGATAATGATTATTCCAGGAAAAGAAGTGAACAATGAGAAAAATCCATAAAAACATTTTCTTTTGAAAACGTTAGCTCTGTGCCTTTAAGGAAGATGTGTGCATTTGGACTATTCTTAAAAAAAAAAGTTTACAGCTAAAAGCCTTCTTTGCGGTTTCCCTTTAAAGAGAATTTGTTTTGTTGAAAGTTGTAGTTGGGATTGCGAGCGAGCACTTCCTCTAACCGGAAATGATTGAGCAGAAAGTAAAAACTTTGTTAGATTTGGAGAAAATGGTTGGTAGTTGGTACTATGGTAGTTGGTAGGTAATAGGAGTAGCAAAACTAACACCGAAAACTCTAGCCATATAACGAACGTCCCTTTCCCCATCCCATCACCGTACTAAAGTAACAAAAACTTTTCCCATTTCTGTTGCATTTAAATCCATACATACATGTTTGTATTTCCATGATCATGTTGGAACTGTTGGAATGTAGAACATCTACGTACCTTTAAGGTAATGGAGGTAATGGTGATGATCACCTAAAGTGTATAAGTTTTTACATGTGTAATGCACTTGATCCACCGCCACCGTGTGACCAAAGAACAAGAAGAACAAGATATTTTTTTACCCTTTCCCAAAGAGGAAAAGTTAAATCACCCAATTATCTCGAGTTTTTTTCTCAGGGAGAGGTTAGCCCTTGGTCTAGGCTCGCAAAAACAAATCAAGCTCAAGTGTTACAGTAATGGCGTGTTGCGAACTATACGCTCTCTCCTCTAATCGCGCAAACACAACATGCCCACTTGGACACGTTTTTTGCACATTCTCCCCCTGAAGGAAAAGGCAATTTTTTTGTACAACGTGTGAGGTTACCACTGTGGCTGATGTGTAGGCGATCATGCACAAGGAACGTACACAATAAGTTGTTCTGAGCCCACAGGATTTTTTTCTGGGAAAAACTTGTAAGCTGCGAGAAAAGCGGTTTTGTTCAGGGAGGAAGAAGCCCGGAGGTCTTCATTTTCTTTTGCGAGTGTTTTCCTTTGATGTGACCCATTAGGCCGTGAAAAATTTTACACTTTGAGCCACAAAGCAAGTATGAAGGCTTAACTTAAACCTTTCATTTCATTTCGTGCCATCAAACCCTAAGAGGAAAACAACTTATGAGCGTTATTATCATCTGGGTACATCACCTTGTTTGCTTCCTTCCGATTATCTACACCAAGCGGCGCGTCGTGCTGCGGTGTCCAAACCAAATGAACGTATACTTTCGAATGAGTCGTCAGAAGCCGATTATCATTAGCTTTTGGCACGCTTTGATAATGCTGTTCGGTGCACCTGTGCTCCTTCCCAGAAAGCTTTAATCATCAGCTCATTGAATAAAGGGGATAACGCTCAAGGAACAAGCAATCGACGACGTCGTTTTGGTTACATTATATTTTACTTCAAGAGGGAAAATATACTGTTTGGAGTAGGAGGAAACTATTCTTTTAGCGAGATATGGGGAACGTAGGAAATCTTTTAATCTACACCCCTTTTTATACGGCGCATTGCCTTGCATGAGAAGCTCCTATTATTCCCATTTATCGGTTACATTTCGCTTCTTGACTTTTTCCAGTTTGCTTTCTTCCTGGAGAATTTTTTGCAACTTGGTAAATAGGTCCGAGAACTTTTTCAATGAAATGAATCAATCTCTCATGGTTTTGACTCTAGCCTAATCTTAAAAACGCTGTAGATGTTCCTAAACTAAATACTTACGATAAAACATTTCTCCTGGAAAAAATACATTTCCTTTAGATTTTCCTCCAGATTTAAAGATTTTCTTTACGTATTTACGCCAGTTATAACCGTGTCTAGTAATCTACCAAGAAGCTTATGTCGTTAGGAGTGAAAGGGTAAACAAAAGCATGTCGTTCTTGGTGTAGCTAGGGATCGGCAATAAATTTGGAATGTATGTACCCTCCGCCCGGATATAGGCCTAAAGCAGCGTGTAGAAACATGAAGAGTTATGTCCCCTTTCGGGAATATTTTTTTCATTTGCGTTGAATGTTTGATGGTGTGGCTGCACGCAACAAGAGAAAGTGTATGTTTCTTGTCTGAGTTTGAATGAGATGGGATGACTCCCAAGTCTCGTTTTTATTTCCCTGAAATCCTAAGGAAATCCCGGAGTAAAGCTGTGTCGCTTTACTTTCCCCTACACTCTATGTTTCTGGTTTACTACCTGTTCCTGTTCATGAAAGGAGGGTAATTGCATTGCTTTAGAGTCTCACTCTCTCCCACCAACCTCAGTATTTCCATTTGCAAAACGTTCAACCGTCATCAACTTGGAAGGAATGCATTTTCTCTTAAATTTCATTTGAGGCTCGTTATCACTCCGCCAAGAAATAAATGGGAAATCAATGAGGCTTTCTAGGTTTTCCACACCTCCTCCTTTAAAAAAAATGAATTGATATTGTGTGAAGCGTATAGAAGCCTTAGAAACCCCTTCATTTTACCAAAACATGGCTCATTTTATGAAATGACTCATCCTTTAGCTTATACTCCTGGAGGAAAGTTTGTCTTTGTCCGGGTGTGTTTATTGTGAACAAGGACTGTAAGAAAAAGATGAATTGACACGCTTATTCTTCCACTTCTCTCCTTTCCCAAGTAACATTCTACGTTGATGGATATAAATTCCTTTTCTTGTCTTTTGTTCTCGCCGGCACACGAGGCACGAGGACAAATGATAAGCCTAGGAAAATGTACCCCGTTTAAAAACGTCCTTGTTTAGGCTTCATAGAAACGCGCGTGCTACGGCACACCATATACCATCCATCCCGCTACTGTAACTCCAAACAAAAGGATTTTTTTCTGTAAAGGAAATAATATATTGCTAGAATGTCTCTTACAAGAGCAACATAACATAGCATAACATTACATAACGTGAGCCAAAAAGCTTTATATATTTTTTTCTCTAGGAACATTCACCGCATCACTGCATTTTCTAGTACGCTTCATTTACCATTCCCTTTGCCGTTGAGCATTGTGGATGTAGAACATGCATAATACTTGAGAAAATATAGGAATACACGGCCCGCTACACAACACAAACAATGTAAGTTGAATCGTTGAATCAGGGCATTAAGCAAAACAGGGAAATGGGCTTAACAGGGTAAAATAAATTTAATGAATGAATATTGATTATGAGAAGGCCGCTCATGTCTCCTTCTCTTTCTCTGGTGGCGTGTAGGAGGAAGGAAGAAAACGATACAATTAATGATGAATCCAGACAATACAGCTCCCTAGAATGCTGGACTGAATGTTAACTTTGACTAATGCTGGAGGATCATTGCTCTACGCTCTTAATAGCTTTCTAATGCAGTAAATGACCTGTGCCTTGGTCTCGTCTGAGTCTGCAACTTCCGTTTACGCTCTGTATCATTTTTAAAAGGGGAATAAATCAATCTCACCCCGGAGGGAGGGATACTAAGTAAATATATATATTTTGAGTACAGATTAGCTTCAAGAATTTCAAGATGGAGTACTCTAGGGGAATAATCATATCCAATCTAGGAAATGATGCGGCTTGAAAAAAATATCTTTTTACTACATAGTCGATTGTCGTACATTTAAATTGAAGAAAAACATCGTATGCTTCCGTTGGCATTGGTACTATGATACCCTTATGGTTATGGTTTGGCAGAACTGCTTTCGCATTCATTCTTTTCTTTGCGGGAGAAAGTGCTTTCTTTTGTATGGCATCAGCATCCCCTTCCATCAAATAATGTGAGGGTGTCAAACGAACAACTTGCAAATCATCATAAACATCTTACTCTCTCCGAGTGCCTTTTCCTCCATATCGTACACTTTAGTAGGAGGAAGTAGAAGACAGGAAAAAACTCAATTCTCATCATTAATTTTTTAGTGAAGTAAAAAAGGAATTTAAAAGCAAAAGAGATGGGTTAGAGAAGTGANACTTTAGTAGGAGGAAGTAGAAGACAGGAAAAAACTCAATTCTCATCATTAATTTTTTAGTGAAGTAAAAAAGGAATTTAAAAGCAAAAGAGATGGGTTAGAGAAGTGAGTGAGCGGAGTGTTCAATTTCCCATAATCTCTCGGAATCGTAACAACCTCAGGGGGGAAAGGCATTATACCTCAAGTTTTTTTTGATTCAAGATGGAGGGAATAAGATAAAGATGAAGATACCGTAAATTGCTATAGTATAATGCCATACCCTCCCGACCTGGAATAATTTGTACATGAGTGTGGAGGGTAGTTGGGGTGTGTATCCGCGAATTGCCCATTTACGGTTCTCCTCTGCTCATCATCATCTTTTTTTGTTCGACGTTTTTTTTGTCGTTATAACAACGCTTGCCGTTGATCATGATCATGGGCATCATCCTAAAATGCAATATGCATTACATTAGCGTACACAGTAAACTATATGGTTGTTCGTGAGATAGTTTTCACTTTATTTTCTAGGAGATGGAGGGAAACTAGGAATGAAAATGAATGCATCATTCATGAGCCACCTTCTTCTTCTTCTCTTTCCCATCAATACACTTTATAATGTAAAATGAGAAATGCCTACGTACCTTTTCAAATGAATTTTTTTTCGCGCTCTCTGCTTTACATTTTAAGTTTAGATGTGGCGAGTCAGTATCAAAATGAAAATGTTTTTCCTCCTTTTCGAATGCATATGTAAGTGGGGAGGAAAGGAAGGAAAACACATCTTAAGAGTCCACGAGAGAACCCTTTTTACTTACATTCCTTAAGATAACCCGTTTTTATCTTTTTTTACCAACCGATGATCGCATCAATTTTGGGAAAAAATGGATGATAGTGGGAAAACAGATGGATGGATATCTTAAAAAATTTATAAGAGTAGCAAAGGTAAAAGCCAAAATGGAAACAATTTAGTTGGGCTCATAATATCAATCAAACATATAGTGTTTCTGGAGTAATTTTACCAAGAAATTCATTACGATTACTTTCAAAATTCTGGACATTTTGTAACAAAAAATTTAATTTTCACGTAAAAATCTACTATAAACGCTATTTTTATTCCTAGATAGTATTAACTCCACCGAGAATTTTGATTGTTTTATGCAAAAATTGAAAAGGTCAATAAAACTTGCAAATAAGAATGAATAACGAATCCAGAATGGATATATGTCCATTAACGTCTTCCACAAATCTTACCGTTCCTTTTTAAGCCACGTATTGCCCAAGCTGTTCAAGTTGTTTTTTCAGCAAAAACTTAGGTGGTACACTTAGTTTTCCTGAAATTTTTTCTGAAAGCACTCATTGTAATGAGGAAAAGGTGTAGGAAGTGTACTGCGTTTTGAAGGAGAAAGGCTTAAAAATAAGCCTCCTTCTCAAGGATTGCATTTGCTCTCTGATGAAATTAATATGAAGAGCTTTAAACTCTATAGCTGAATGGAATGTCTTCAAAAGGAAAAAGTCTAGGAGGGAATTGAGAAGTTCGTCTTTTCACTTCATATTTTCATTATGCCGATGAAGAAGCATAGGATGTTGATGATGATGTTCATCATCATCATGACGTTGATCATTATGATTTTCGAGATGAGAGAAAGCAATCTACACGCTGCCAGGTAATAATCACTCGAGAGAGAGAAGAGAAGAGAAAAAATGAAAGAAAAACTTTAGGCTTTGATTCACCAGTCGATAGCTCTCAGGTCCCAGCTCTAATAAATTTCATATTCATTTTGCTTTCCAAATCATACAGTAAATGCTTTAGAAAGGAACTCTTTTTAGGCACTTATCTTTTAACTTATCAAAGTTAAAACTAGGTGACCTACTCCTAAACTACAAGCTTGAACTAGGAAAGATGAAAGATGTTTCCGTTGGCCATAACAGAAGTCTAACGTTTAACAAAGTTCCTTTTAAAAAAAATACTGAAACTGATCTTACTGGCGAACAGATTTCCCTAAAGATCATATAAAACTGGGCTTTCCTAATAAATAAAATTCCCACAAGCAGTCAGGTTGTAGACTCTCTAAAAAAAGTTTCCTTTAGGCTTATGAACCACTACCACCAACACTACTTGATTTAAGTGGGAAGGTATTCCACAAGAGTCTTTTATTCGTGTTTTCACCTTGACATGATTTCCCTTCAAAACTAATTATTTTTCTAGCCAAAGTGATCTTTTTTCCTACAGTCCGTGTATATTTTTCTGTAGGGTATTTGCTAGTCCAACAGAGGCTTATATTGAAGGCATGCATAAAAAATTTTCTTTTAGACTTTATCCTCCAATTGAGTGCTCAGCTCACCTCTTAATTTTTACATTTCATTGCCTCCCAAGATGATTAAAAATGGGAAGGAAAACATGAAAATCATAATATTACTCTGATGAAATGAGATGGAGTGAAAGGGTCGTAGTATATATGGAAAGTGAAATTAATAATGGATTTTCTTACCTCCTCATCGAAATTCAATGAGGTTTTTTTAAAGAAAGCATACCATCCACGGAGCCACCAGCAATATCACCTCCTTAGAATAAGGTACTTTGTATATTAAATGGAGAATTTTAAATGAGTCCATAAATTCACGGCTTAATTCACTCAAAAAGGTCTAAAGGTCTGTTAAAAACGTCTAAGATTACAAATATTCTCCCAAAATTTGGAATTATGTTTGGACGATAAGGAAGTTAAAAGGTTGCAGTTTTCGTCATCTGGTGATCCTTAAAGTTTTGTCCTTTGGGAGCCAGATAATATGTGATGGTGCCAGTGTCTTCTCCTTGTCCCCATGGAACTATGGTTGAGAGACAAAGCATCAGAGAATTGTAAATGGCAGAGAGATTTTTTTCACGTGGGTTCCTGCTGGCTTCTTGGCTACTGATGAGAAAGCTGAGCCAGCACCTTTATTCATTGAGTATGGGAGGAAAGCCAAATATAAAAATCAAGGCTCGGAAGCTTGGAGGGAACTTATGTATATGCATGAGCTTAAGCACTAATTTATTGCATGCTTTTGACACGCATTCTGTCCTAAAGATAAGCTTTCGCGGAGTGTGCACTCACTTAGTCCTCCGCTGCATCCTTATCTTGAGGTGAGTGAGCCAGAGAGGTAATTAAAATATGAGAATTGTCACCAAACTGCATTTCCGGGTTGTGCTACTTGGAATTGACAGATTGATCTAATTTTGAAAGAAGAGAAATGTCTAATTTAAGCCTAAATACCAAAAGTGGGGCAATGTGATTATTAGTGTGAACTGAATGTGACAATGAGTTGTATTGTATGCTTGTTCCAGTTTCTCGACGCCTGCAGCAGCAAATTAAAACTTTTTTCACTCCAGTATTTAAAAACTGTAAAAGTTTTGTTCCTCCACTAGAATTGGAACTCATTTGCTCCACTTTACCGAAACATCTAAACTTTACACCATGTCCCTCCTCCTTCAACAAATGAGCTTAAGATTGGATCCGATTTTCTGGATATTTTTCAGCTTTTACTTTTTTTCTGAATGAACTTGTTCTAATAGTGTTTCATGTTGCGTGTAGTTGTCACTTTTCCCCAGAATCATTTTTTTTCAATGAGCTTTCACACGAAATGGAAAAGGCTGTAAAGTTGGAGTGTTAACAATGTAGGTGTAGAAAAAGGACTTTGTTTTCACTTCTTTTCTCTTTTTGTCATTTGCAGACATTGCCTCATTCCAATTTTCTACACTTCAGCACCCTTTTCTCTAGAAAAAGAATATGTTTCTCCAGGGCTGCTCCAATATTAAACTCTCATGTGAGCCAAAGCCTCCACCATCACCATACTCTCTTCTAATTAGAAAAGAGAAACAAAAAAAATTGTATTGGGGCACGAGCATATCTACATATTTCGAGAAAACTTTTCAGAATAAGAAGTAGCCAATAAAAAGGGCAAATGGGTTTGAGTCCCACTTACATCTTAATATGAATAAGAAGTACATGCGGAAATGATGCCATGAAATTAAATGCATCCTTTTCTCAAAAAAAAGTCTTCGTCTACATTTCAAATGTGTTTTTATATGATCCAACAATTTTGAAAAGGGAGCACAGCCTACAAAAACTCTACTCATTTCGAGAATATTTTTTTAAGAAATCTACGGATGGAGATGACTTACTTAATATTCAGGGAGTATAACTGGAGAAAAAACACTGTGTACTTTGTACACTTCCTTCACCGCATTGCAGTAAAAGGAGAAGAAGGGTCTTTTCCTTGTACACTTTGCAAGGGTTAAGAAATATCTGTAGGAGGAAACGTTAAGAAAAAGGAAAATATGGAAAAGACATTTCCAGCATAGAAAATTATTGGAAACTATTCAATTGGCTACATTTACTTTTGTATTTTATACTCTTCCAAGTATTGTTCCCAAGCCTGGAAACTGGAATGGTGCAGAAACATTGGAACTGTATAGGTATTCATATTCATACAGTACTAGACTCATCAAGCCCAAGCCTAGCCAAACCACCCCTTTTAAAGCACCACTGCCATTATTGTAAATGAAGAAACATTTTCCCCCATATTGCTCCGAAAAAATATAATATCATCATCAAGACGAAGCATCATCATCATGATTATTGCTCGGAAATTTTTTTTTCTTGTAGACTCACTTCACTACTGCTCAATAGTATTTGTGTAGAACATGTTTCCAGAACGATATGATGCTACAATTTTTTTTAAACTGGTTACTCGAATAAGAGTTACTACGACAATTTTTAGTGTTTTTGAATTCTCTTCTGTTCGCGCTTTGAGGCTGATGATCAGTAAAGAAACGTGTCTAGTCTTCATCAGTATGCCTGTCTTTTGCATAATGTCTTCATATTGAGGGGCCGTTCATAAAGTACTATAGGAGTTTAAGCTTAGGGTTGTGAATGTTGTAATGTGCGGGTAGGATGAGAGTATGATAT
Organism: Lepidocyrtinus dapeste; assembly: GCA_036850885.1. NCBI lineage: Eukaryota > Metazoa > Arthropoda > Collembola > Entomobryomorpha > Entomobryidae > Lepidocyrtinus > Lepidocyrtinus dapeste. Next base: position 8,549 of record JAANSQ010000751.1, on the reverse strand, counting down.
GAACAAGCCCTGTACATAGTAAAACGTTGCGTCAGTGCAAATAATAAAAAGTTTTCAGTATACATATTTTTCCTTATTGAAACGACTTAAGAAAACATGAATTTTTATGGGAAATGCTTTTTTTAGTGTATGTAATGCATGCAAAAGATAACTCGTTTGCCTCTTGGGTTAAGTAAAGAGGGAGAGGGTGTAGATTCTCTAGATTCCCGTAGATTTCATCGAGAGAAGAGTCAATACCGTTTTAATTCACTTTACTAGAAACATGTAAAATTGGATCGGTTTCTGGATGGAAGTTTGTCTTCTTTGTTCTCTTTTGGAGGAACATGCATAGACTTTAAGATGAAGGGAGAGTTTTTTCATAACTAGCCAAGTGGCTGGAAATGGTGATGGTGATGCATTGAAAATGAGCCTAATAATAATCATAAGATGAAACAAGTTTTTTTTTCCAGAGAGAGGGAAAAACTATTCCACTTATTTAGTCATTTTCATATAATGGGGGAGTATAGGCATTAAAGTGGGAAGGGGCATGCTGTGCTCCTTTAAAATGTAGGCTGTTGCCTCAATTGAAAATTTGGAAATGGCCCGAGTGTCTTTCAAGATGAAGATGAGCCTAGAATAGAATAATAAGTTAATTCATGCGTGAACATGAAAACATGAAAAGGGCTTTGGACTTTGCTCAAAGTAAAAGAAACTCCGCTTCAAAGATGTATTGGGTTTTGGACTTGTATCGTCGTTAATTTTAGGATAAGCTTTTGTTTGCAAAATACTTGGATACGCCATCTAGCTGGGTTTGTGTTAATAAAAATTTATTTATTTTTTTAGGAGTGACCATGCTCCAACTAGTGGATTTGAAAGTACCTCCGTATACGATACGAGGTCAACCAGTGCGCTTAGAGTGTCACTATGATCTGGAGGGAGAAGCCCTATATTCAGTGAAATGGTTCAAAGATGACAAGGAATTCTTTAGATTCTACCCTGAGGACGATCCTCCCGCTCAGATGTTTCGAGTTCAAGGAGTTTTTGTAGATGTAAGTGGAGGACGAAAAGTTTACTCCGGAAATCAAATTTATTAGTCGTGTAGGTCGGAGATGAATTTCATCGTTTCTTGGGCTATTTTTTACAGTTACCAAACTCATCAGATACTGCTGTAATCTTAAAAGCGGTGGACGTGAACGGATCAGGAAACTACAGGTGTGAAGTATCCGCAGAAGCCCCCTCCTTCAAAACCGTTTTCAATGAAAAGACAATGATCGTCGTAGGTAAGAAGAGAAGTTATATTTAACCAAACACTTTTCAACTTGATTTTTTGGGAGAAAGTATATTCATTTGGGGTGATGTGATACCCTTTTTAAAGACTTGCCGGACGCCAGTGGACCACAAATTGATGGAGTTCGACCTCGATACCAGATGGGAGATACAGTTCGGGTGAATTGCACTTCATCCAGATCACGACCTGCAGCAAAACTGGCGTGGTACATTAACCAAGAACCGGTAATTTACAATAAATTATATTTCATCTTAAAATTCAAAAAAGCTTTGAACTGCAAACCATGTAGGATTATCTCTTATTTCAATTTGTGGATATCGGTATCAATCCAGGCTGAGGAGACATTCGTCCGATACTACCCAATTATGCAGGACGAAGATGGGTTCCAGACTTCCACTTTGGGCTTGGAATTCAAAGTGAGCCAAAGAGATAATTCTACTATCTCGCCCTATATAGTTTCAATAAGAGCAATTTTAATATATAGTTCGTGACATGTTCTCAGGTTCGTCCAAAGCATTTTAAGAAGGGCGACTTGAAAATGAAATGTTTGGCTACGATCGACACCCTCTATTGGCGCAGCAACGAGCAGAGTGTGGAAGGAGATCGTCCACAGAAAGCCCCAGTGCTAGAAAGTCGTGATGCATATTCCCCAGGTATTCCTATCACAATCTCAAAATAAACCTGTCATGTCACTCTTTGGATATCATTATCTCTTTAGTAGATCAACACACTTTTTCCAAGAAAAACATCTCACATCTCAAACGGCGTGAATAGTTTCGCACTATAGACTTTACTAAAGAAAGAGTATATTTCACTTAATAGATCTCATTAAAAATTTACAGATTCGTCTCACGCGACATGTCTCAAGTCCTCTCCAGGAATGTCTCTCGCTGGCTTGCTGATGTTCTCTGTTCTCTTGAACTTTCTCTTTTCCCTTTATCCTTTGGGCAGCAATGGTGTTGGAGGCAATGGTGCGGCCCATTCCAGCAACTTTAATATGGTTACAGGACACCCCAAAGAAAGTAGACAAGAGAAGAAGTCGGCACATCATCATCACCCTTGGCATAATTGGATTATTGCTCGAATAGTTTTTACTCGAATTAAGTCACAGACCATTCTTGATCAGCCTAGTCCGATTGCACAGTCACTTACACAAATTCACCCAAATAAGCTTAAAATTAATTGCAGCGACAGCACTCCCAGTGCACATTTTCAAAAGGAAAGTTCTACCATAAAATATTCCAAATTTTATAGTTTACCCAGAAATTACACGAGTGAACTTGTGTAAAACTATGATTAAATAATTAATTACCAAAAAAATGATCACACCGCTATATCATCAAACTTATACTTAAACATATTTCGTCTTTTACTTATAACCTATGTAAATAAAATAATTATTAATTACCATTACCAAATTATGAAGATTGCAGAAAGTATAATGAATATTATGTATCACAATTAAGAGTTTTTATTACCGTGTTAACTATTCTCGTACATCAAGTCAGTCTTACCATATACGGGGTGTTTTGAGAAAAAACTTTTCTTTTTAATTTCCTCCAGTTGCCATCACTCCTATTCCGCATCATCGGTTCTTGTTCTAATGAATTCGATGATGATTATAAGAACCGTTTGAAAATCTTGAAACAAAAGTAATTTTCGTACGATTCCATTCCCTAACTCAGACTTCTAAAACATCCACTTTGGTTGAACATAAATTAAAGGCGACAAGAAAAGTTTTACCGGAAGAGGAAATCCCAAAACATTTTATATGAATACTTCGTAATTTTTAGTGAATTTACCATTAAACTAAAGGTCATATTGTATTGTACGTATATCATGTAATAAATACAAATTAATGCAACACATCTTTTCTAGATAATTTATTAAAAATAAAACGTACCTTAAAGTAAGTCTCTAAATATGAATACTATTTGCGTGCACCATAATAATAAATGATCAAATTTAATGTATGTGTAATAATATGTACCACACCTCAATATGTATCTTGAAAAGTAGAATAAATCCAGATACTCTTCATTTTAAGCAAAAGCTTGTCCAAACTCAAAGTATTTTTTATAGAAATATGTAGAGTTAAATAACTCATGGAGAATCATTATCTATCAGATCAGAATATGGCAAGAATTTTAAGTGCGTGCGCTCTATATAATCAGTATTTCGTCCATCCTTCTATTAACAGGATAACTAATCGAACTTTCGAACGCATCAATTATCATAGACCGATTAACATGTAATTCGGTTGATGGCTTTGGAAATTGGAACACCAAGAGTTCATATGCCATTGAATTTCACCCAGAACGGACAACCCTGGGGCGAGTGGGAATTTTCAGCCCGGTAAAATACTTAATGCATGATAAGTTGTATGATTTGCATTTTCTCAATGTTGTGGTGCTTTGCTACCTTATGCATGCGCACTCCATTTCACCCAGCCACGACTATGAGTCTTTTTCAGTATTTGTATTTGCGAGCTGCAAAAATTATCTTTAAAAATTGCAATTGTTAGAGCGTTAGAAATAAATTGTGAAAACATTGCTCCAGATTATTTTCGTCTTGCTTGGTTTTAGAAATAATTTTACTAGGTTTCAATTGGACGTGGAGGTAGGTTCTTGTTCAAGAAGAGCCTTTGAAAATGGAACCTGAGGATTTAGGAGAAATTCATAATCTTCTGGTAAGTACTAATATAAAGTTGCTTCAAAACTAAACTTAAAACAGGTGCAACATTTGTTACAATTCTTCCACGATATTAAAATAATTTTACATTGTTACCTTTTTAGAAGGACGTATCCAGTATACTTTACACGCGAAAATCAGCAATGGTAAGGGTGCAATTACTAAATTAATTTTGCGTGCTCATGCTTTAGTCATACATACGTGTTTACTTGTGTCACTGTGTAAATTAATTGTTTTTATTAATAGTTACCTGAAAATTTGAAGGAGCTGGTGAAAGCAAGCTCTGGCGTTACCAGTGCGAGTCAAACTTCACAAGACAAGACGCTGTGCGATAAAAGGGAAAGTTTGACTGTGGCACGTCTAAATTCGAGCAGCAGATTGCTGCATGAGGTTCATCCCTTACAAAATGAAACCGTAAGTATTTACATTCTTTTATTCTCACACTTCCCACTACACTGGTAAAACTATATCGTAAGTGTTTATCAAATTGTTTCTAGATTCTCAGGATCCTTTTTGAGCATTGCTCGCCCAAGGTTTCTGAGCTGAAGAATTATCGTTTGGTTTGTACTAAATGGAGGAATGCTTCCTTTGACCGTTGGCGTAAAGAAACCGTGCTAGTGTGTTTCGATCGAATAGATGGGAATGGAGATAAGTTGTTCGACTTTGACAGGTTTTTCCGCCGTCCAGAACCAGATTCTTCTTTGATGGGAAAAGCTATGAAAGAATCTCTAACCCGGAAACCATTCAATTCATACAGTTTTAGCACGTATCATTTGGAGTTTTCAACCTACTTCAATGCATTTGAACCGTCAAACATCAGGTTTATCAAGATTATCTGGTATCATCTCCAGCATAAGAAGAGCTTTGAGTATCTTATCACCGAGATTTTAGAAAAACTTCCAAGATTGGAGCACTTAAAGTCGTTTCTCGCAGATTTTTGTTCATCTGAGAGTCCTGCCAACCCTAGAAATTTAATAACCAAACCTTACTCCAGCTTAAAACGCTTAACTATCATGCGTCCGTATTTGTACGCAAGGATACCTTTGAAGCAGTTGTTGGGAAACATGCCCAACCTAGAGAGCTTATGTGTTGAACTTGATCTTAATGAAGTCCCACGGAGAGAAAATACAGTAGCTTTTGCGACTGAAATTTTCTCTGCTGTGGGAGACCTAAGGATTCAAGGAGCTCTACTGCATTTGAAGTTGTTGAATATCATACATCCTTGGCTACGCATGCTCAAATGGCCTGAAAACCTTACTGATCTGATAAAACAAAGCAAATTAGGCCTGAAGCGGTTCACCTTGGAACTTGGAGCAGATTCCGAGCCTAGAGTCATCGAGTTACTTTTAGGTTGTCATGCCAACTATCTGGAATATCTAAGTACCTGGGGTTACCCTCGGATTGACATGAATCTTAACTTCTCCATTGAAATGGAAAACCTCTGCGAACTCAAAATGGCCAATGGTTTAACATGGGGACTGAAAGTTTTAAGCTGCCTGGCACACCCAAATCTAAAGAAGTTATCTCTGCAGGACGCCTGGGGATATTCTTTACAACAGTTGTACGAACTTCAGTACAGTATAAGAGAGAAGAAGGACAAGATAGTCGAAAGAAACAAGGTTCAGTTCTTATCCTGCTTGAAGAGAATCTCACTGCCCAAACTGCAGTTTTTCAAGCTCAAGGCTGAGGGACATGGGCCAAAACACAATACTATAAACTACTTTACTCCCTCAATGATAAAATGTTTTGCGAAGTCAACGCCCAATTTGAAGCACTTGATTATCCCCTTAAATTCCAAGACGTTCAGCACAGTTTGCAAATCCTGGCCTAGATTAAAAACGTTGACTGTGTTGCCTTTGCGTCCTTGTTTGAAGGAGAAAGGGGTCTTCGAAGAAATTGACGATTACGCCTTAACTGGTCTAAGGGAAGTAGAAACGCCAGCCTTAATTGCTTCAAGGTCACCATGCCTTTGTAATCTAAGAGAACTCACTGATTTGGTCATCCCGTACGATAAATATTCGACGACATCTGTGCTTAAGTTCACTGATCATTCGGTGTATTACGGATTTTTACATTTACCGAAGTTACTTAGTCTCAGCGTTGCTTTCAAAAAGGTCAGTAAGTTTTCTGAATTTTAAGTTGAATTATAACCCTTAAAATATTAGATTCGTCCAAAATAATTTCTGTCTCTGCAGCTTTCAGATGGGGCAAGGGTAGCATTGGAAGGACATGTAAATTATCTAGATATTCTGGAATGGATTGGCCATGAGGCATTCGAGCCGGAATCATGGTGGTTGGAATCATCGGAGACGGAACCATCGGAGTCCGAATCATCGGAGAGGGAACCATCGGAGTCCGAATCGTTGGAGAGTGAAGCATCAGAGGTCCGATTCGTTGGAGAGTGAACCATCAGAATCGGAACTATTGGGTTCGGAATCATCTGATTCGAAGTAGCGGAGACGATCAGGAAAACGAAAGTGGTAGTTGGTAAACTCATGAATTTACTGATAGCCAATGATAGATACTTGATACTAATCAACAGTTATTTATGTAATTTTTATTATATACATAGTACTTGCTTAATCTAACACTAATTAACTTTAGTTGTCAGTAGTTTTAGTCCCAGTTGTTGTTTTTTTGGGGGATACCAATTATAATTTATTTTAAAACATTTCATCGTTATTTCACAATGAAAATTTTATCGTGATGACTGATCCGAATTGTAATGTAAAATGGAGTGGAGTAGAAATAATTATGATAATTTTGAAACAGCTGAAGATTTAGCCAAAAATAAAGCTGGTAATTTGTATACTTCACGAGTTTCTTAGACCGTTTTGGTTTTTAGTTCCTTCAAGGCAATGAGACTAATTAAAAAAATTTATTGAGCTATAGCAATTATCGCATGCACGTACAAAAAAATTAAAAAGTTCATAATATTCTTCATGAAGAATAAGGCCGGCACAAATTTAATAGTTTTTCGACATTTTGTCTATTGGTTTTAAGATAAATGAAATATTTATTCGATTATGATTACTTTCTTTTTGTCATCCTTGTTGACAGTAGTCTCCTCCTTCTCCTCGCCTGAGGATGTAGAGTTATTAGCTTTCTCCCCATAGGTATCTTCTTCATCAATCTCCCGAGCGATAACGGCATGAGGCTTTACTGCAGATGACACCTTAGTCTTTTCTTCAACTGACTGGGTCGGCAGATTAGTTTCTGGAACCGCAATCACCCCCTACGAGTAATTAGAATAGTTTAGTTACCAGTTCCTCATTTGCGTAAATTATAAGTAAAATAACTAATCTATTTTGGTATCATAATCTTACGCTGACGAAGATAAGGAAAAATAGGCACATAGCCATAATTTTAAGCCGACCCATTGCTATTTCGAGCTAAATACTGAATTTACAATAACCTAAATTTGAAATAAATTGTATTGCAAATGACAAGGGTTTGGCTTAACTAACGAATGAAAAACTTTTTAATTTACTTTAAGGTAAATACCAATGAGCTTTCGTTCTGGCATAACTTTATTAGGCTACAGAATTTTGATAAAGTTCAAAGAACCAATAGAGCTATTGTTGGTCTTCCAAGAATGCTAACAATAGCAAAATGTTTTTAGGTATCTCCATTATTCTCTTTAAGATATAATTTTTCAATCGATCGATAGGGAGTTATTTTTCATCAACCAATCGAAAAAAAACAAAAGTCAATAGTTTATGTAATTACCAGCAATATTAATTATATCTCATTGCAAATATCCAAATGTTAAAGACTTGATAAAATGAATATTATGTACTTTCGTAATTGCTCTGCTTCAAGAAAGGTTAGCCCCTTCATATTTCATACTACTTATCTCATAAAGTTGGAACGAATCATGCTATCAACATTCAAGCTCAATTTATTCACTTCATTTTAATTTAATTCCGGAGCTCATCATAGTAGACATAGAACTTCTCTTCCTGCTTATTATTCATCCGTCCGTTTAGACTCTCACGCAAGCAAAATTATTTGTGGGATTTTAGTAATTCTAATTATACCCCTCTTCGTTTAGAATCTGTAGCAGGATATCCCAGAAAGCTCCAAGAAACCTTTCTAAGCCTGAGAATCCTCAGGATCGGCGATGAAAAAGTTCTCAAAATTTTCGAGGCATTTCAATAGACATTCTTTTACATACATAATGACCTACAGATTCCTTAAATTCAGTTTTTACCAAACAAAGATAGAATTTTCCATTTGCATTAAGAGTTATTTTTGAACGCATACAATAAAATACGTAAGCATAAGTCCAGAAGCCTAAAATACAAAGAGAAAAGCAAAGATTAAAATAAATATAGCTTAATTGCTTTTTGTCATAATGAAGATGTTATCCCCATGCTATCATAACTCACACTCGCGATAACATTATACGTAATAGGGAAAATGTTACTTCCCCTGAGTCCCACCAAGTTGGAGTTCACATCATCCAGCAACATCCTCAGCTTTTCGATGGACAGACGTTCACGATTCTCATCTATGGAGAGCCAGCTTTTCATGCAATTCATCTAAATGACATTTTTAATTTAAAGAACATTGCATTCAAGGATTAAAG
>JAANSQ010000750.1:0-19462 GCA_036850885.1 Lepidocyrtinus dapeste | reverse complement strand
GTGTGTCACTCGGGCGCTTAAGATTTATGGGAGCTGAGACAACACACATTGTTTCCATGTCCCATTATTTATTTAAAATATAGCGCAAATTTTTTTAGTGCACATGCTGTTCTGCTAACGAGACTCATGTATTTCACAGAGGCTTGACTTTTCGTTTAGACATGGTGAAATTCGCAAGTACTTAAAGTGTACATTTATTCAAGTAGAAAATAGTATCCCAGGTGAAATCATAAATAGCTCTGTAGATTCTAGACACTTATAATTTGGCTAGACAACTTCGTAATAATGACATGATGATGTTTAAGCATGCATTTATCCTTTGTAAATAAGTGTGATACCATAATTTTGAATATGGATGGTCGTAAAACAAGAGAAACAAATACTTAAACTAATTGGTTACGAGAGAATTCTAGCGTAATTAGCAAACATAGTGACTGCCGGTTCCTCTAACGTTTAATATATAGTGACAAATGAGCATCGTTTCGTGTTCATCTTCGCACGTTCTGCTAGGGTTCGGGTTGTGTCAAAAAAGATAATAGAGACGAGCGTAGAGTACCTTAAAGTTCCTACCTGCTTATTACTAATTTTACAGTGTATTTAGGTGGTGACAGACTACCAGCAATACTCTGTCATTCCCTTGTTCAGCGTAAATCATTAGGAAAGTTATGAGTATTTTAATGTCTAATTCCATTGTTATGTCAACTTGGCGCTTTTCATATGTCTGCGGCGTAATTCTATATCAACGAATGGTTTAGCTGTGAAGTAGCAATTTTACGAAACCTGATAGAAAGTTAAAATCAGTCTATGATATGAATCGTGCTTAGCTCAAAACCAATTCATGAGCTCTGAACATGTACGTTTGATAGCTTTTCTTCGTCTGAATCTCGTAGGATTATATGGATTTTACTTGTAGTTGCTAACTCTACAAAAAGAATTGTATAAGCAAGGACATTGGAGGTGATGAAGCGTATCGCTGCATCATAATTTTTGACTTTAGTATTCTTTAGCTCATTGTTAGCCCTTGTTTCATCCATTGCTTCAGAGTTTCGCTGCAGTTTGGTTCTAGGCCTTCTTCTCAGCAGGCATTTTGGGTTTCGACTTGAATAAATTGACAATGAAAGATTGTGCATACATCCCACAAACAATACAGTAGCCGCTTTGTGTTAAGTTTTTATCTTACTAACTAGCAAGGTTTGATTTTGAATCGGAAAGTTGTCATAAGCTTGATCAACGTCAATCATCTATTAAAAACAAAAGTTTTTTGCACAATTAGTGTACAAGAAACAGCACAAAGATGATAAATAATGAGCATAATAATAATGCACAACAAAGACGTGAGTGTGATGAAGTACAATGTGTGCAAACAAGACTGGTAGTCGTATATACTTCGTCACTGTCAATGACAGACAATGGACCCATTTCATTGCATAATTGCTCAGTTCAACCCATATGAAATTAAGTATTTTCGAGTATTTCACCGGGATGAGCTCACAATTTGTTGCGGTCGGATAATACAAAAAAGCTGGGGAGAATACATAACCTCATTTAATGTATGCATACAACCTTGCCTCCTTTCTACCCACCCAATTACCCTGTTTCGTCCTTTCATTTCACCCGTAACATAAACAAACGATTTCCTCTTTTCCTCCATCTGCTTACCACGTCAGAATTAATAAAAATTAATGACGAAATTACGGATGATGACGATCACGCTGCCTTTTCAAGAGTTCAAAGTCACGCATTACCAAAAATGGGATTTTGCCTGACCAAAAAACAAAGTAAACGTTTGCATTTGTTTGGCTATGGCTGTTTTAGACCTCCCAATGAAATCCAAAGTAAAGCTAATAGTTTATTGCAAACTCCCATCCTCCAACCGAACTTCCAAATTTCATTCCAAGAAGAAACTATTACCTAGGATTATAATATGATCCCAAATTACCAAAATTTAGGACACTGAATGAATATAATGAATGATAGTTTTTAGTTCATGAATTACCATATGATTATTTCTGGGCTGGGCTCTATCCAACCCAAGCAGAGATATGCATGTCTAAATCTAAATAGATTTTTTTTTGGCTAAGGCTAAGGTCTTGAGACCACACCATAATCCACTTTATTCCACGTTGTCATCATATTTTTTTGTATACATATATCGCTCCTCAAAAAACCACAGATCTAATTTGATACCATCATTCCATATTTTGTAAAAGATGTTGCATTCATTTCCTAGGACAAAATAAGATGTTCATGTTCGCCAGTCATTTGATCGGTTAGAGTCATGAGTCGAGGTCGGTCTCTACTCTATCTAATTCGATCTACAAGAAAAAGTAATTTGGACATACATTATAATTCACAATCTCATTATGTTAATAGGGGGAAATCGTTCGAAGCTATCAATTAAGAAATTAACTTTGTGTTTCATTGGATCAGTCATGTTTATCAAAAATTGATTAGTCGATTAACACACGGTCTATTCAACTGAAACTATATTTCATTTAAAAGATATAATGATCTAGAGTCTGTACAATCCTTGATAAATGTGCTATATCTACGTGAGGTCAGTTTCTTGGTGAGCCAAAAGAAAACATATCAGCATCAGCGAAAGTAAAAAAAATACATTATTATACCGATTATCTGACACTATTTTCCACAATTTTTTTCTACGCATTTGTAGCTACTACATAACAGCGTATTTAATCGAAGTAATCGCCTGTTTATGCATATGATTCTTCATGGTTGATTCATTCAGCAGCTAATATGAAGTACAAAGGCCTCTTGGTATGCTAGAATGAATAAGGTGAGGTGAAATACCATATCTGCCCAAAAACTCATCGATTGCCAAATATGCTCAGGGCAGTTCAAAGGGTTGTATTCAAGAGTTTACTGAGTTTGATTATAATGATTATTGCGATGATTATAATGAAGTGTACGATTTATGTACCAACGCAAATGATGATAAATGATGTGAAGCGAAGGACTACTGTCATTAACTATTAGCTTTGAATTATTCTACCCATCTTAGATTGATATTTGATCCTTATCATTAATCATGTATGAATAGTTTGGATAGGATGAGGGTATAAATGAGCAGCGAAAAATGGATTTACATCAACTAAATTTGAAATACCTTAAAAGTATTGGGGACTAGGGCAGTCACTGATGTAATTGACTTTCGAAAAAAAGAAATTTCTTTAGAGTCAAACAAAATTATTTAAGTCTACTGTAAAATCACATGTAAGAAGATTTCAGGATTTCAGGTTTCATTTAGGAAGAGGAAATGAATGGAAACGAATGGGCTTGGTTACACTTTCCAAATTTATGTTTTTCGAAAAATCTTGATTAATGAAACTGGGCCTTTTGGCTTGTCACTTTGCTGCTTATGCTTATTTATTTAGGATACTGAAGCCAATTATTTCGGTTACAACTGCCAGCCTTGATTTTTTTTTGTCTTATTCAAACTTTTCTTTATTTTTCAATAGGGGTTGGAGCAGGAAAAGTATCAGCTTAAGAGGAAGCTGGATGCGGCGCTCACGGACTATGAAACGAGCGTTGCAGAGTTACAGGCAGATATCAACGAGCTTCAACGCTCCCTTGAAGACCAACAAAGACTGATGAAGCAAACCGAGCGGGACAATGGGGTGATTGTCAACGAGCTAACGGAACAAAATCAAAGGCTAACTGCCCAGCTTAAAGAGGCAGTACGGAAGGAAGAGAGCCTGACCTCACAGCTTCAATCTCTTCGGGATCAATTTTCCCATAGAAAAATTGCCATGTCCGATCATGCCAGTCATCTTGAAAATTTACGAGATGAAGTAAGTTCATAATTGTACTCTGCATACATTATATTATAGTAATTATTACCTAAGCCTCGTGCATAAAGAAAAAAATTGCATAATAATGAACCAAACCATACACCACAATTAGAAACAGCCACTATAAAATCGCACGTATGCCTCGCAGGAGAAAAAATTCGTACCATTCCAATTTGTACGGACCGATTCCTTGATTGCATTTATGATTTTCGTGCCGGCGCCAAAAGTTAAATCAAGCCTTGGGCCATAGACTGAATTAAACATTAGCTTCTTGTACCAGAGAAGAACTGTCGCGAAAAAAGTCAGCTATTAAAGTAGTTTTTTATTTCTTTAAATGCTCTTCGCTTGGATGACCATTCCTACAACTTGTAATTACTTTTATGCGTGTTTTATATTTTAAAAGGGAAAAACATTTTTCCTCAAGACAGTCAAACATTCCACTGCCGAGTCAATAATTGCCCAATGCCGTAGATCCATGGGACTGGCAGTAAAAGTGTTCCATTCTAAACCATAAAGATGTAGATGTTACTGTTTACTACTAGTATTTGATTTCGTACACCTGGTTTTCATCTTCTCACTTTCATTCTCACAAAAAAAAAGTTTGGGCGATAAAGATTCCTTAAGAATTATGGCCCTGGTGATTTCCCCCATATCCTACTCAATTTTGTAGAGTTGTTTTAAGCCATAAAAAGTGTTAGAGGGACCAGTGTGACACCGAACGAAATGCATACTTTCGCCATGTACTTAATCGTCAGATAATTACGGGAAAACGTGATTTTGGGGAAAAAACTAGTTTCGGAACTTCACTTTTATGTGTTTTATTACAAAAAAAAACTCATGCAGTAAAACAAAAAGCGTAAAATGTTACTCTTTAAGTACATAAAAATTTACAAAGTCTGTTTTATAAAATCTAGAATCAGCGGCTTTGTAAATGGTAATGTGTGAAGCACGACATGGACACAAAAAAACGAGTGTGATTTAAAGAAGCTTCTATGCAAACTACCAAATAGGCTGGAGTATTTAATGCGTTTGTAATTACAGGACATGTAGTTGTAACTTATTGTCTAGTTGTATTGTATTGTTATATGGTATTTTAATATCTCGTTTCAATCTTTATTTCTTACAGATTGCCATAATTTCTTCGAAGAAATGTGACTTAGAGAAAAAGATTGATATGCTTTTGGCAGAGAAGGAAGGCTTGTCCCATCATTTGGACGACTCCGCGGACCGAATAATTCTATTGGAGAGACAGAATCGTGAGCAGGAACTTCAACTGATAAACAGTCGACACGAAGTTGATGAAATGAAGGCTGCTAACCAATCGCTTAGTGCAAGGTACGTCCAGAGTCCATGTCCATGCTATGCAAAGAAGTAGATTCTCTACTGAAACTCCAGTTCTTTTCCCATTATTTCAAATTACAATACTTTATTATTTAGCTGAGCTTGTAATGCTAAGTATTGATTTTTGATATGTCCGTCGGCTTGTCTATTTATTCAATGACTCTTGATCGCGTCTCCTAACTTATTTTAATTATAGTACATGTACCTATACTTAGGGCCCCGGGTCAATAATAAATATTTTTTACAAGGCAACCTACAGATTTTGATATCTCATTCGAAACCTCTTAAGCTACCTATAACGATACATACAACTATTGACCTATTTTAAGATGCACACGATGAGGGGATAGCGGTTTATAAAAGTTTTGATCCCTTTGTTTTAAATCTTTGGATTCTTGGCATGGAAACTTTAACCCTTTACATACATTTTGTCAGCTACGTCTATAAAACTCTCAGCTTTATTTCCTTTTTCCTTAAGATAATAACAACTTCTAAGTTCATTACAAAAAATACGTGGGCTTTATCGACACGTGAAAATACAATGATAATCAAAATATATGAAGGATTTGAATGGTATTTCGTGCGAGAGAAACATTTTGCACTAGGCGATCAACTTGAGTTGGTAGTTTAGATTTTGTTGAAAAATTTGGCCAATACAGATAGCCACGATTTATCGTTGTTTCTTCCTTTTTAGTACTGCTGGCTATGTCATTGAAGTAAATCTTTTGAGCTAACGGAATTCATGAAATTATATACAGAAGAAATCAGCATGTGAATTAGCACATGCATGACTCCCGCTCCAAATTTGGGGACGTTTAGTTTTGAACAGTCCAGTTGTTCAACCAAAGTAAAGAATGAGTAAAAGATTTTTACCATTTATTGTCGTCAAGGGAAAATTCACAGGTCAAATGAAAGCATAAGCTCATGAACCCCAAGCAGTTAGGGATATCGTTGGCTTTTGTCCTGAAATTTATTAGAGTAAAGTAGGAGGGACTTCCGTTTGTTGCTTCTACATAATGCGACGGAAAAAAACAAAGTTGTCCAACTAGAGTTGTGATTTCCTACCTGAAATTATTCCTTTCGAATCTAAAGCAATAAAAACCTGGGATGACTGTTTGCAAATACGTCAGAAAACTAGGTGGGACTAGAGAGAAACGTCAATAAATGATGTAGCAGTCTCAGTTCCTTGTTCTATATTGCCAAATTTTTTGGGGTTTAGCTTTTTAGGTTAATGGACTCTATCTTTTCCGTCCAGGAATTCACAAACTAAAAAGTTTCAGTACTGTTTTGCCATGCTTGGGTGTGTACATAAACCGGGAAAGAATGTGAATGCGACGAGGCTAATAACATCCTGTATGAAAGTCATGAAAATTTTACGCTCGTGGTGGAAATGGAAATTTTATGGATATTTATGACCACAAAAGTATGCATGTGCATGATGCAAGTTATTAAACTCCTTTTATTAGCGGAAAATATTGTTGAAAAAATGAATCGCGTATGGTCGAAATTACTTATAGGAGAGAACAATTCGTGTGAGTCAGCAATATTTGTATGTGTTGAAAATGAACTGCAATTAGGAGGTCATAAGACAACCGACGAAATTAGGGTGTTTAAAGTACATTTTCGCATGAAGTTACACAACGTTAAAAACCATTATTCTTTCATGTACTTTCTGCAACGCAATTAGAAAATTAAAAGGAGGAATTGTTCATGAAATCGTTAAAGCTCAAATTATTTCATGGCCACTCCGTGTTTCATCTCTTATAATGTCATTCTCGGATGTTAGGTCTAGGTGCATGCAATGGGATAGTACCTTCTAGGTATCACCTCATCGAATGTATGTATTTTTATGAGCTAAGTACTCGTATGGCAATAAAAGCAAAATAAATGTTGACGGAACTTACAGAGAAGCTCATATTGGGTGGCATTCAAATAGCTAAAGTAATTAAATTGCACTTGCCCTCATCCATTACATGACAGAATCATTTATTTCTCATCCATGCGAGTGTTTTTACTTACTCAAATTTTAATTAGCATAAAATTATTTGCCATGTAGGCCACATTGGAATATCCACGTCACTGACACCACTGGTAGGTTTAGCGAAAGGGGATCTGCTCCTGGAATAACAACGTAAAGGCACTCATCAAGCTAATGATTTTACCCGGTTAGGCATTGTTTCATCCTAGTATAGTAATAATTTATGCTAAAAATGAAGTTAAACTGAAGGACAGTGTAATAACTTAGATGACAAAACCTGAAGCTATAAAAAACACTTCCGATTAGTTTTGAAGATCGATAAATTGTCTGTTCAAGCAGCAGCTCACTTACGTGTTTGGTTTGTTCATGTGTGCACTTGTCCAATGAAGGAGCTTTAAGGTAATTTAGAATAGTGGCCAGGTTATGTTAAAATCAAGCTTGTTTGCCCATTTTACTCCAATACATACATGTAGTTCGTAACGTACAATTAGGAGAAAGATACATTTATTTGCATATTATGGCTACTAGCTTTTCATGTAATTGACAAATTAACTGCATAGTGCAAGGAAATTTATGTTATGATCAGACGTGAAAAGTTTACTAGCCAAAGTGAATGGCGTGAGTGAATCTATGGTAACGTCTTCGACCTTGATATGCAGAATGAAAAGATGAATGAAGTTAGCCCAGATTTTAGTGTTCAAGCAGTTTATGCAGCATAATCTAACAGAAATTTAATAGACGTGCATTTGCATACACGTATTTCGGAGTATAAGAGTAAATTCTATTACGCCTTTTGACCGCCCTAGATTACTTTGATGATGGATAAGTTAAAATTAATATGTACATAGCAAAACCCATGCGATTTCAAGATTGACATTCACTTTGTTCTACTTTTTCATGGACAGACTGGAAATGCTGAGTCGGTCTGCGGCAGTGAATCGTTCTTTGCTAAATGAGCTTGAGCTATCGGCGGACTTCCGCACAACATCCGGTCTATCGGCAGCCTCGTCCGGGATAGGTGGAGAAGAGGATGAAATCGAATGTGATGAAGGCCTTCCCCACAATGCATCTCATGTGAAAGAGGTAAAGGTAAAATAACTCACTTTATAACTTCTCAATTCTATTAACTTTTGATGTATTTAAAATTATGAATGTGTGCAACTTGTTTCACTCAGCAACTAAAAGGAAAAATTGGTTGACGGTAATGGAAGGTTACTCCTCCTAATGTTCTTTATCATGTTAATACGCCCAATTTAAAAGGAGAGTAATGTAGTGTTAATGTACACGAGTCTAGGTGCATCCTCTTTAAATTATTAATTCCCAACCTAGCTCCTCTTCCCTTGCACATATTCAATTAAAGCTTTCAAATTACCTCTTCCAACCTGCAATTTTATGTTTATAGATCACTTGCCCAATCAAACATGAGTCACGATTATCAAGCAACAAATCATGTTAATGAACGTTCAAACTTTAGACTAGGCTAATTAGCATGCGCTGCAGATCAAATGTACCTACAACAACTGAACTGGTAAATGATGCATGATGAGCATGATTTTTTTTGTTGGGTTTTACCAATACTGCTGCTTCATATGCCTGAAAAGGTAACAAATGGAAAGTAAACAAGCTAGTGTCATCATCACCGATTAATAGTCAGGCTCTCATTATAAAACCAATTTACGCATCACCAAAAACGGTCGGACGTGCTTTTGAAATGTGATGCAACATTTGAGTGGGCAATTTGCTTAAATCTTAACACTGTAGCTGAAGGCCCCAATAAAGCGAGGAATTAATGATGCTTACCACATATTAGTTTTTGGTGATCCTCTAAATTGATACAAAAGACAGCCTTTAGTGCATTACTAATTAATTGCTTGAATCATAACTAGTTGTGTTTCTTGAGGAATTTGTGAAACGGGAAAATTAGCCCACATTGTACTCAAAACGTTCCTACTAACTTTCAGCAGACTTTAAAACGTCTTCTATGAATACTATTACGACACCTTCCATGGTCATCAATGCCATCCTCCTCATTTGTTTCAGATCACCCCATTCTGCATAGTTTACGATGGGCTACTGTGGGGTTATTAAATTTGATTTATTGATCATTCATTGCAATTAAGATAATTATTGATTTGATTTGAAAACTTTATTGTTACTAACTTGGTTATTTTAAAAGGATTTGATAACGATTGAAAGCATCATTGTTTACCGTTTCATCTTTAAACAAATTAACTTATTATAACATCTGGCAACCGTCGCATAATTTTGATTATTTCTACCACATATATTAAAACTAGGGAATTATTTTCTAAGTTTTTAATCTGTATTTTTTTTAATTATAAAGATTTTTAAAACCATTTCTTGAATAGTTCATTGAAAAACTGCATCTTGATGTATTAATTAGCAGGACTTACCAACTTATTCATAGCAACCATCATACTAGTTCTGCTGACTTAACCAGATAAACATTTAGAAGAGCAGTGACACTACCGTTGTATACAAAAATAGCCGGAATACTTCACCACAATTAATAACATTTAAATATCTTTGAATTAATTGCTTGAAAATAAAGGAGCAGCTACTGTAATTGCAATCGCAAGCTATTATTCACATAATCATGCAATAATAATGAGTTTTTGAAATAAGTAATTATCATACAAGAAGTTTCTTTTGCTGAAATCATTCAATCTCCCTTCTTTTTTTCAGCTGAAAGAAGAAATCTGGCTTGCCTACTGTGCCATCATGGACATGTGCACTCAACTGAAAGGAATAAAATCCTCTACAAGCACAAAGAGCGAAGAAACAACGTCTTCGAATAGCATGGAAACTTCACTACAGGACTCTTGTGTTGTCATTAAGGTGAGTAAGGTAAAAACTCAGCTCAACTTACTAACTCCTTTCTTTTTACTTGAATAACGCATAATAACTCGTGGAAAAAAAGGAAGCATTATTTCTCATTTTAATCCTCTAGCATCCTTCCCATATTTCATCTCGGTTTGGTAGGGAGATATAATCAGCCATTCATGAAATATGAGTGTAGGGAAATGTAACGGTGAAATTTGTGAAAATGTAAATTAAACTTGGGAGAAATGCTTTTTTTACTTAGCTTCGTGCAAATACTTTTTTATATCATTTGTATCTGGCAAAGACATTGTCGAAGATGATTACAGAGGAGGGGTTTTAATAAATGGCTTACCATAATGCTCCTTAATTAGTCGGTAGCGCGTTCCCAAAAGTAGCCCGTAAAATTAGATTATTAAACGGGCCCTATAAAGTGTCTACGCATATCTCGACGTAAGTCGTGTAAGACAATTTTTATGAAAAAAAGTTTAAGGTGTAAGAAAAAAAATGCCGTTAGAAAAATATGCATAGCTTATCAAGATAATTGCAATATAGGCTAGAGTCCTAACACCATAAGAATTTATAACGGATGAATGAGTGAATGGATGTAGATTTTCTGGTGTTGGTGGTGATGAGAACACTCAAGAAGACACACAAATCCGATTCGGCGCCAGTGGCGTAGCACAAAATTTATAATTTGATTGTACGTAAGAATGTAAAATATAGTTTTTCGAAAGATAGATGAGTACTTTAACAGTAAATTGCTTTGGGAAGGGTGGAAAATGAGAGCATACATTAATCCATGTCATTTAAAGGCAAAGACAATTTTTATACAAGACATTCCTTCATTATCCTTTTTTAATCTTATTCGTGCTACCTAAGGAACTGATTATGTTGAATGATTCTCAAAAAAATATATGACATGAGTGTTTCATTTATTTTTGCAGCCTGGTCTCTTAAGTACGTCACTCGAAGAGCTGAAACATCTTTTGAGGGAACTTGGCAACGTTGACGGGTTGGATACTGGTGCTATCAAGTCACAGATTGAACTTGAGATGCGTCTTCATGCCGCGGAGGAAGCTCTCAACAAGTCAGAGCGCTTCCTATCTGACAAAAATGACGAGAATAAGCGTCTCAAGGAGGAGAACAATCAGCTCACTAGTGAGTTTTTGCTTTCCGGTATATCCGTAGACCCTTTACCCTTTATCCTTTTCACTATTGTAAAATTGTTACATGCGCCTACTTTGTTTTGGATGAAAATGAAGCTCAAATGGCTTTCCTATTGTTCAAGCCTAATCTCAAGATCTATTTGTTTAGTGGAACAAAACGTGTACAAATATTACATTTTACATAACTTTACAAACCCTACTCAATGCCAAGTCTTTGTCACTGTCCCTATTTTTACCCTTTGTCTTGTTTGCACTCTGTAGAAGGAAGGAAGTCTGATTTTATCCCATTTTTCCCCTATTTATTGCTCTTATTTGAAAATAAATAGAATCATTGCTTCACACTACCGACTATTGTTTTACATTGCTGCAAAAAGTAAAAATCTTTCCGATAGATACAATATATGGTCTCCTTTTTGCCTTAGTAATTTTAATCGTTAGTTTGCTCTTATCTCAAATCTGAAGAATGTCTCAATGTCACCTATGATTTTTTACTGAATATGTATATTTTACTGATAAAACTGAATGAAAGGAAACGAGAGAGATATAGACATACGTATAAATACATACCTCTTTGCGTTATTTTAATTTCTGATTAGTAATCATCGATTATACATTTCAAAAATAGGTTTACATTTTTGCCCACATTTACCTTCTTTTTGTTTTCCATCGTAATTATCATACGCATAGGTACCCAATGTCTAATTTTTATAGTATCTTGTTCATGGCAGATGTACTCGTTAGTATTGAATAGTCTATTGTTTGAGCAGCTTAATGTAGAACAATAGAAGGTGTTGTTGTTTGTGGGCTAATCACTGTAGAAAAAGCTTTTTATTTTCACTCCATGAAAGTAAAATAATTTGCATATCACTGCACTTTTTTGTAATGAAAAGAGGATTCAACTAGAGTTTCTCAAGGAGTTTACTAATACATGGCATTTTCTACTTTTCGCGTGGGAAATAACCCCATAGGTCAACTGACAATCCGAGAGGCAGAGCTTGCTGCCGTCACAGAAGAAAGAGATAATGCACGAAGAGACCTGAGCGAAACTCACCTTGCCAAAGACGAAATCGTCAAGAAAGCATGGGAACTACGTGATCAAGCTGTACAAAGAAAAAATAAGGCTGAAATCGAGGTGGCCCGTACGAGAATCGATATGATGCAAGTCAATAGCCAGTTGATGGAAGCTATTCAGCAGAAGATACAATTAAGTCAACAATTGGAGCAGTGGCAGGTATGGGAAACAAAGAGAGAAGATTTTTTTTTTTAAATTAAATCATTGCTCTCTGCCTCCACTCTGTGCGCGGCATAAATTCTTGCGGGGGAAAACTCCTCACTTTTATAATTTGATTCAATTGTTAAGTGTAACCAGTATATTAACATCAACCTCAGTCAGACATACTTTGCACAATGATAGCGTAGACATCATCATCAGATATGAAAAAACACTCGAAGCAGTTCGAACTTCGTGTCATCAGATAAACTTTACCGCCAACTTCCGGTAGACACATATTACTTGGCAGTTTGATTTTAGATTTTGTCTTGCAGTAAAATGCGAAAAAGTGTCGTCTCAGTCTCAACTCTATAGAAGATGAACTTTTACCTACTTCAACATTATCTTTTTTTTTAAATTCAGGTGTATAATATTATGTATCAACTTTTAAATTCGAATTAGTTAACACAGAAAATAACGGGTTGACCGATTGACACAAAATTATAATGCAACTGACATTCTTAGATAGCATATTTAATTTAGGATTTAATTTTAACCCAAATCGGTCTAACCCGGTGGACTGGGCAAATAAATGTTTTGCTTTATAAATATGATACGCAGAGATAAATTATTGCTATCGTCCATCATTTCTCCAGATTAAATGTGATTTGCGATTTGTTGGCAAAAACTGCATACGAAATCAAGATTATTCCAATTCTCGTGTACACGAGCGGTATTTTATCTAGAAAAAAAATTGTGAATAACCTTTACTCCAGTATTTGCCGGTTCGAGAAATCTTAATTCATTCCAGTATGAGTTAACTTGAAGTTTAATTTGTTTTTGTGTGATTTGTAGGTTGACATGCAACAACTTCTGGATGAGCAGATGCGTACGAAACTTTCTAATCAAGAGGCTGCAATCAAGGAAGCCCCTCAGAAAACTGTGAATGAAACTGTGCCGTCCACTTCTCAGTTTGAGAGGAAACGAAATAAATTGTTCGCCTTATTCCGAAGCGTTTACTCGTAAAAATTAAGTTTGGATATATAATAAGGATTAGTTCATGAAAGGAAATCAATACTGATCGATTGTACTATATTACCGTAGACATCGACATGTGATGAAAAAAGATGCTGTTACCCTGCCTTTGACAACATTCTATTCTAATTAGATGATAAATAGCTAGAGTTTTACCATTAAAGGAATACTTTAAACGCCAGCACACATTCATGTAAACACACACGAATCGCATGTTACATACTTGATTGCACCTCGTTATATTATATAAAATTTGAATGACTGCAACTGATTATACCAAGATTAGTACCATAGTAAATGTAAAACAGTGTAATTGAGGAATGTTTATAGAGTTAAGTTTATCTGATGAA
Organism: Lepidocyrtinus dapeste; assembly: GCA_036850885.1. Lineage (NCBI taxonomy): Eukaryota > Metazoa > Arthropoda > Collembola > Entomobryomorpha > Entomobryidae > Lepidocyrtinus > Lepidocyrtinus dapeste. The sequence continues at coordinate 5,726 of JAANSQ010000750.1, read as the reverse complement.
TTGTTACATACTTGATTGCACCTCGTTATATTATATAAAATATGAATGACTGCAACTGATTATACCAAGATTAGTACCATACTAAATGTAAAACAGTATAATTGAGGAATGTTTATAGAGTTAAGTTTATCTGATGAAATTCTGTGTATCACGTTTCGCTCGTAACTTTGCCTTGACGTTGACTATATGCATAAAAACATTAGCATAATGTCCAAATTTTTTAAAAAATACTTTGTAACTTATGGAGAAAATAAAAGCTTCAGCTCAGCAAAGATAAGTGAAAGTGTACTTCAACTGTGTATAACCGAATAATTTTATGACTATTATGAAAGAATATGTTTAGTCTTAAATACACCCGTCGTGCTACCAAACGCGTATATTTTGTTCAAAATACGTAAATTCTAAAAACCGTGCTATTAATTATTGTAATGTTTTCATAAAATGCAATAAATGACCTAAAAATTGATATGAAGTGTTTTCTACGTGAGATTATCCGAAAGCATTAATCAAAATTGTTGGAGGTTCTTGTAAACGTATCTTTACGATGATGGCATATAGCAAACACCAATGATGAATTCACTTCACACTAGCTGACATAAAAAATTATTGCGAATCAGTTTAATTCACTTTCCTTGGAAATAGTTTTCCAATTTACAATATTCGGTCTGGACGACAATCTCTTACGACGAGCGGTATCATATCATCAAACAAGCCTATTAATTCTAGGATACACTATAAAATGGTCAAAACTATCTAATACAGCAGTAGTCACTTGTCTTTCACATTCGACTTTGGCAGCAGCCGAGTTTCATCAAAATTCAAATTCCTTAATCCCAAACAAACAATTATTATTATGCTAGCTAGAATCGTCCACACAACCAGATCCTGCTGTTTTATTTTGTCTACATCAACATTTTGATTTCTTCGCTCGCGTTCCTGCTTCTGTGCAGACCGTCTGCGTCTCTCAAAAGTATCCGAGTAGTGAGCTTGGGTCCTGTGTCAAAAAAGCAAGTTACATAAAATTACATTACATTTCACCCGGAAGTAGTAAAATTACTATGCCAAGAAAATCTAACAACGGACCAAGCATCATAGTCGAAATGTTCTGTCCTCCCTTTAAACGTTTGACTTTTTTTACTTTCCGACTCTCCCCACTGCGTCTATTGGATAGAAACCGATTATTAGACTTAAGTAGCATGTTAACACTTAATTTTGTAGCACGTGGAACTTTATGTATATACCTGTTCGTGAACATTTTGAGCGCTTTGTTTTTCATTCTTAACTTTTGACTTTGGCTCCGTGCTATCCTTCATGGCGGCATCTTTTGCTGCAGCATTTTTTGTTGCTCCTGGAGATAACAGTCCTTGATCATATAATTTTCTTAGTTTCAGATTTCCTAAAACTTCATAGGCTGTCGTGATTTCACGAAACTTTTCCGAGTTTCCCTTAAAATAAAACCAAACAGTGTTTTTCAATTTTTGAACTGAATTATTGAACTGGCTCTTTCAACATTGAAAACTGAAACTCATACGTTTACCTACTTCTCCTTTATCTGGATGATAAACCATAGACATTTTATAATATGCCTTTTTAATATCCGCATTAGTAGCTTTCGGAGTCAATCCCAGCGAGTCGTAATAACTTCTGTGCATTTCACGTATCAATAAAACCTGTAAAGTACAAATGTGTTTGTCAGAGGCGTTATAGGAATAAATTTAGCAAATTCGAACTCAATTCAATTAAATTGTAAATTGTCAATTACCTTAATTTCAGGTACGCGTTTGGTGAAAAGCTTTAGGGATATCATAATTTCTTCACAAGCTATAACTGTCAACCAAGAGCTTTACATAATTTGAAAAGTTTTGCTAATCATAACCAGCTTAACAAGTTAAGATGAATGACCCACGTGTTTTGGACTTTACCTTCTTCGTTCTGCTCAGTTAGCTATTGATCAAACTTAAACAACTTTTACACTTTGTTATAATAATGGTATAAATGTAAATTAAACTAAAATTTAAATCTTTACAGTTAATGTTTACATTGTGTCGAAGCCTATTTAAAACTGGAAAAAGCAATCAAAACCAACACGCGGCGTGTGATCTAGGCTCAGCTGGATCTTCTTCATTTCTGTGAAAAGTTTGTTCCTCTTTCTGGTTTGCTTTCAGATATGGTGTGGTGAGTGGTGGTGGTGATACTGGTGGTAGTATAGTATAGTGGTAGGGCTAGTATTTTGTAAGGCAGCAGCATTACACACGGCGAAGCGGCCAAATAATGAGAGGGGTTTGCATTTGTACTTTTTCGATTGAGGCATGAACACTGCTTTTCAATTCAGCATGCTGTATCTTTGTCTTTCAAAGCAAGGTATTAGAAAAAGTGTTTGGACTTGCGAAAAACTAAATTTTGCGTTTTACAAAAAGTCAAAGTTAATTGAACAAAAAATTACCAATTATAACAAGTGCGAATAAATAAGGTAAGGTTTTGCTTTGGTCAATCTCAAAATTACATTCAATACTCCAATATGTTTTGTGACTAGGCTACAGGCCAACCTTTGCTATTCTGTACTCCTTATTGTCCATCTTCTATTTCACTAATCATTAATTAGAGAGATTCTTGGATCCTTTGATTCAGTTTAAATGCTGTATAGTCCTTTCACATTTATGAGCACACGTATTTAAAAGGTTATGACATCTTTGTGTAAAGAGCATCTAGGAAATAATTTTTTTATTTGATGGTGTAAGACGACGTTATCTTCCTAAAATATTCTAGTTTTTTTTCCTTGTTAGAATAAAAAAATTATTTGAAACAATGAAATTTTAATTAAATCCTCCAAAATTTTACCTGAAAGTTTGTATTGATAATGCAATCCCATCACAATTCCAAAATATATGTAACTGCATAACTACTAAACTGTTAGCCATAACAGTTTTCAAACATTTTTCAACAATTCACATAAAAAACATTTTGTGCGACTCAAGCAACGACTTCATTGCTTCAAATTTTTAATGGGGGCTTCTGCCTTTTACTGCGAATAAAAGGATTAAAAAAACAGCCATTGTTGGAAACGATGTCTTACTGCAACATAAGATTGTAATGGTTAGTGGAATGGTCTTTAAAGCATAAAATATTTAGTGCAATTATCATTTTCAAATCTGCAGTTGTTCAGCAGTTTTGTAGTTAGTATTTTAATATTTTTAATAATACCTATGTGGATGTTATATTGTCATACTTATATGCAGGTCTAAAAAAGTCGCTGATCAATGATATCCTGAGCATTAAAATTAATTGAGAAACCAAGAACTAATTCTAGTGGTGGTATGCTCTGAGTTGTTCATTTTTAACGCGAAAATATGAGTGTTTTAATGTCAAATTGAATTTCTAATATTACCAGAATGAATGTTGAGCAATTAGATATTAGTGTAATAGTTTCAAATGTAAAAGAAATTATTTCTGTAAACTCAATATACCGCTGGAATTGTTGAAAGGAGCGAACCTCAATGCAAGCAAACTAAAAGAAACGCGGTTTTTTTACAAAAATTGTTCCGTATTAAAGTTGGGCACCTTCAAGTACTACAACGAATACATTTTAAAGATTTTAAATAAAGCTGATGACCATAGAGATAGAGACGTAGCTGACAAAAAGTGTGTAAAGGGTGAAAGTTTCCAAAAAGGAGAATCGAAAGGGTTTAAAAAATGATTTCTAATGAACTGTCAGAGGTAGAGAGTGCTTCGAGTTTACGACTCTTGGTTTCCCTAATGTTAGACTTTTGGAAAAAATTTAACTATATGCCATGGCGTATCACCAAACAAAATGTTTTACAATCATCCATGGAATGTTATCACTTCACGAGGGCAACAGTTATGTAAATAAGGCAGATTATGCAAGTATTTTTGACTGAGCGCAGCTTAAATGTATAATGAAATTCCTACATATATTAGAAAACATTAAAACAAGCAGGAGCTAGAACTGTCTTTTGTTCTTTCCCATTTGCCACGATAGCTCCTTGTTCCTTCTTTTGCGAACATTGATACAATTTCCTACTAAAGCAAGGCCAAGGTTAATTCAAGAAAGAAAACACTAAATGTTGAATTTGAATATGCAAATTGTGCAAGGTCACCATTCATCCCTCTTTAATAACTTGCTTTGCTCAATTTTTAATTCTCTATGTTATTTTTACACTTTCCTAGCGCCCCAGGGGTTGATCAAAAGATGTGAAAAGTCATATTTTTATTTATCAGTGGCCTTTCGAATGAGGTACATATCATAAGCTCTATGTTCTCATTAAAAATCATTGACCCCTGCCTCCCTTTGTTGACCAATATGGCGCAACTTTAATCAGATTGGGACATTGTACCTAAAAAAATGTGTGCCAAATTTGAAAAACTTCGAAAGTTATGGCGCGTACAGACAGACGGACATATTAACCTCGAGACTTGCTTTCAGCTACGTAATAAAGGTTTATGTCTAAATTAAAAAAAAAAAGTATTTGATTAGAGGTTTCTAATCAAAATTGATATTTTCATATTTTACGTCGACATTAGAACTTTGCTTGAATACGATTTCATGCATCAACTCTTTACCCATCTACAGAAAATATGAACGAGTGAAGAGTCTTTACTCTTTACGTAAGTTACGGAGCGGAGTATGGGTCGAGCGAGATCGAGCATCATAATCAAAATGGCCGTCCTACCATTGCGTTGCGTAGGTATGCGTTCGTTCTTATTGCAACTGCAACACATGTAATGTGTTATTGACTTACTCTGACTGTCTGACTACTGATCTAGTCTATGTTAAAACTTCCAGAAATCCAGTGTCATAATTCCAATTGTGAAAGAATATTATCTAGGCATAGTCATGGTGGCTCAATGTTTAACATGAAAAAAAGAGTATTCTTACGTCTAAAGTGAAATTCTAACATTATTAAAACATTTAGCAATTAGAAATAAGTAGTGTAGTAGTTTAAATGCAAAAGAAAGAATTTATGTGGACTCAAAATCCGCTGCACCTGTAAGAAGTACCCAACCTCAATGTAAGCGAAATTAAAGTAACTTTTTTTCATGAAAATTGTTGCCATATTAAAGTTTGGGCGACTTGGAGTACTAAAACTATTTAAAACTTCAAATATTATTTTGTCTAATTTGGAAAGCTCGTACCAGCTTTAATATTTTCATATTTCGACGTAGAAATTAGAACTGTGCGCATTACCCCATGATTTTATCAAGCTTTTGCCCATGAGATGGCTCTACAGAAAATTATGAACGAGTCACCACCACGAGTCTTCGCTTGTTCGCTTTACTCTACTCTACGTAAGAATAGCGAGCCTCTCTCATAATCAAAATGGCCGTCCTACCATTGCGTTGCATAGATATTCGTTCTTATTGCAGCACATGTTATGTGTGTATAAATTACTCTGACTACTTATCTAGTCTGTGTTAAAAACTTCTTTCAGAAATACAGCACTATTTTCAAAACGATTTCGTGAGAAATTTAGATTTTAACCGAGGTTTTAAAAATTAATAAAACTTTAACTAATCTTGCTTTCCAGACTCAACATGGGTTCAACCAATCCATCGTCCAAAGCTGTGCTTTCGCAGCGTATTGTAAATATTGAGTATTACATGTGTCCTCCGGTTCGAGAGTTTGACAATGTATACTCTCAGTTTAGGAGTAATTCAGTGAAGAGAGTGCCTGTCATTAGGATCTTCGGGTCGACTCCCGGAGGCCAGAA
>JAANSQ010000749.1:0-19473 GCA_036850885.1 Lepidocyrtinus dapeste | reverse complement strand
CTGCTGTTTAGTGAGATCCCTCTTTACATAAACATTCCCTAGTTCTGCATGATTTTTTAACTTGGAACAATTACCAAGCACTCTGCCTTTAGAAATGTAAGTAGGAAAAACTAACCGAATTGGTCTCTCTTTGTTGTCCGGTTTACCCCACCTTTGATGATCAAAATTTTCCCCTTCTGCAATGATACTTGTGAGTTTTGTGAATAGTAGCTCGCCTTCTTTAGTCTCCGGGATACCGAATACCATAAGGTTGTTTCTCCGCATTAGTTGGTCCTTTACTTCATCCATTTGCCCCCTCATCTCCTCCGTGTCTATACGTAACCCACCACCAACCTCCATAGCATCCACCCGATCTTCCAATGCTCGAACTCGCTCGTCCATTCCCTCAATTTTCACTGCTAGGGACGTTAGTTCATTCCGCATAGCTGTAAGGTCCTCCTTTATGTACGTGGTATCCATACTTATCTTCTGAAGTAATGCTTCTATGCTTGCTGCACCGCCAGTTGCTAGTATTCCCTCCTTTTGACCACCGTTTCTTCTGCCAGCCATCATTAGATTTTCTGTTTAACAGACAACAAACTCTTGTGCCGGTATCCTTGGGCAAAAAGCTCGTCAACAAAATTTGAATAAAATACTCCTCGTGTACATATACTATGTTAAAGTGACTTATCTTCAAATTTGCATGAAATCCCTCGTTGTTTTTACTGACCCAGAAAACGGACTGTTACNTGTTAAAGTGACTTATCTTCAAATTTGCATGAAATCCCTCGTTGTTTTTACTGACCCAGAAAACGGCCTGTTACTTACTTCGTGATTAAAAGAATTCACTGCTGAAAACTGATAGTAATTAATTTACGACAAAACTCTTAACATTTTTGAACTGCACGTAAAAAACACTTTAAAATGACATAAATCTTTATATTTAACTTTTCAAAAAAGTGACCAAAATTAATAAATATATTCGGACAGAAAGAATGCACGTCTGTCTAGTATCTGTCGTATTTCTACTATTTATCAGCGATTTGGGAGTTGTAGTTTTCCAGCTAAAGTTTGCTCACCCAGAATATATGTGTAAACGAAATACTGTGCAAATATTGTCAAGCGTTTTATAAAGGAGGTTGCCTAACGTTCATTTTCATTGTTTGAGTAAATACTTGATTCCTAGTTTCCTAATAATTTTATATTCTGTTTAAAGGTAAGGGCAAACCAAATAAAAAGTTGAAGGATTTTTTGTTTCAATCGAATTAATCAAAAGTTCTTATCTTCTTGTTTCATCATCATTCATGTCTCTTCGTATCCACAAGGGGTTAACTGGATGGCTCGATCGATTGTCAGGATACTATTCTAGCCCAACGAATTTGATGGTTCGAGGAAAATTATATTTGTAATACCGATCGGTGACCAAATAAAAAGGGAAGGATTACAGTAGTTCCCCGTTCTACCAGGACTTTTCTTTGTTAAGTATTTATACATTCATTTTGATTAGAACTATTTTCCTCATATTTTTATAGACGTCGGTCAATTTGGACGTAGTAAATACAGTTAGTTCTGTCAAAGACATTTTCATACAGATAGGTGACAACAAGGTGGTCATAATGAAAACTTTTGCTAATAAATATTTCAAGCCTATCATTCATACATTTTATTCGAATTCAATTTACTACTGAGGGATTCAACTTGACTTCGGAACGCAGGATCACAAATGCATTACTTTCTCTTATTGTATTATTTAGATAAATTCTTATCAGGGTATGGTATCACGAAAAGAACCAAAAAAGTTGGCAGCTGTAACAAGCAAAAATATAGAAATGTAAGCAAAACTTTCTGTAAAGCAAAAGCGAATAACTTTTTGTTTGTTCAAGTTCGTGTATGACTATGATTATAGCTGTTTATATACAGGGCGACCAGACCTTACTCTGAAAATGTATTTTTATGCAACATGCTTATTTACAAGTGAATGTCAGGAATGTCTCTACAATCCACAGCTAATTCACCCTGTATAATATTTCCATTATACATTGTTAGCCAAATACAAAGAAAATATTCTCAAGGTGTTATTTCTACACTTTTTTTGTCCACGAGGGGAGAAATATGGAAATTGTAAAGTTTCTTTCCTTTATTTCTTAAAAAAGTTTTTTTCTATTTTCTTCCACATGAATAGAATGTAATCCAGCTGGCGACAACAATGACAATGTCGTTTCGCTTCACTCATACCACTGGAGCTTCAGTTCTGGCTTAACAACTTCAATCCTCTCAACTCGCTTGGGATGTACACATTTGACTTTTTTCAGGAATAAAAGGACTTCTCCTCAAGAAATATTTTTCGGGTCTCTAGAGGAGAAAGTAAACTGAAAACTAGTTTTATTCTTCCCTTTTTCTTTCCTTCCTAAAAACTTTTTAAGCGTCCTGTTATGCATATTGAGATTTCTATTATTTTGTCCCCGAAATTCCAAATATGTATATTTATGAGGAATGTAGAAGTAAGAAAAGGAAGAAGGCACTTCTGAATCGATTCGGTATTGAGATTGTGATGGCACTGCAAATAAGAAACGAACGCTGGTAAAAAAAATAGTGCTAAAAGAAATGAAAGAAAGTATAGAAAATATTCGAGGACAGTATTGACGAGGTGTATCATGCCCATCTTCCAACTCTCCAATTCTCGAGCACAAAGGAAATGAAAACTTCATTTTAGCCATTGTCACTTTTAACTACGTTGTATACTGGAAGTTTAAACTGTCGCACCTTCTTTAGGCTCACAGCACCTTAAACAGTGGTTAAAAGAGGCTTCCCATGATGTCATATAACTCTTAGTATTCCTTTGTCCGTTTAGTTCTCAATGTAGCTCTGGGAAATAGGCTCAATATTTTTCCTTTCCTGCTTAGATTTTGAACTTGTAAAGTTTTGCCTCAAAGAAACGAGAAGTTTCCTTGGGATGGGAATTCCCTAGAAATCTATTCTGTTCCTTTCTCTCTTCCTCCCACTCCCTTTCTCAATTTTTAAAGCATAGAAATTTAGCAGAAAAGGGGAACGGAAAGGCAAACTTTTTTAAATGAAGTATACAGCAAAGGAAAAGACAAGTTACATAATATGACGCTCTGGTTATTTGTTGCTGGTATAGTCTAGGTATGATAATTCTTTGGATTCATAATACAGATTCTGAACATTTTCACAGAAAACTACCATCTGATTCTCATTCGAATTTTCCACACCAACGAAGTTAAGTTTTTTTTATCAAAGATAAAAATGAGATGGGATTATTACGACACATACCTTCTGTATGCTTGGGAAAGTTTTGTCTCGAGAAGTAACCTCTGGAAGCTATTGATTATCTCGTTGTTGTTGTCCCCAGTACAAAAAGTAGATATGCCTGGTTGGATATAATCATGCCAGACTAACTCTCGCTCTACACTAGTCAGTTCAGATAAGAACGGAAGGAAGCATTAGTTACACACACGTAAATCTACAGGATGTCGTCCTCGGCATCTTTCCAGCTTTCACTGGGCTTCTTTCTCATTTCCTTTCTTTATACAGCTTGTGCTCTACCGAGAGGAATAAAAAACGTCCGGCATTGGCAAGTACATATTCCTCGGTTGCAAAAGAGCTCAAAGGGAACATCACAAGGTGCCATTTAGAAATTACCTAGAGCCATAATGAAAGAAAGGAATGGTGTTTGGCACGTAAATAGAAAGAAAAAGGGCTTCATTTATTGCTTACATCCGTCTATCATCAACGTTTAATGAGTCTAAACACGAAACCGGACGACAGGAGGGCTGGAAGATGGCACAAGCTAATTTTTTTCTTTTCCACATACCCATTTCTCTACTGAGACTATGTGGGTTGCTAAAGTAACTACGAAAAATAATATTTTCACTAGACAAATAACGTATTATGGTTGAATAAAAAGGGCCATTGCTGAATGGAGGAGACACGCTTTAAAGAAGCTCCTCAAAGTGAATGAAAGATGTTGCCTTTTTATAGCTTCTTTCTCTTTTGTCCTCTTTAATTTCTTCTGAAGTTTTGGTGGAAATAATGTTCCAGCAAGACATTATGAGAACCACCGAATGTGAATTCTTCTAGGAAATAAAAAAATACGTAAAAGTTTTCGAGAACTTGTGTGACAAGGGTTGTATGTTGTATCGCTAAGTAGGTACGTAGTAATAATGATGTAAAGTCCTTTGAATTCTTATCCATCTTATCATCCTCTCCAAGCGAGACGGACAGAATTAGGCCAGGACTCAGTAAAATGGCAAAAACACATTTCCCTTCAGCCTCTCTCTTGCTATATATTTATTCTTCCAAGTTGTCATCCAAACTTGCATATTATCGAAAAATGGTTCCCTGAACATTTTCAAGAACAGAAAGGGGTTAACCCTTTTTACATGTAATCATGCTAGAAGCTTATTCCTCCGTTCAGCTGAAGGAATAAAGTATGAAGGAAAATCCACGACTTTTTTTCGTGACAAGCATTTTGCTCTGGGTTGCCTTTTTACTTCAGTGAAAAAATAAAGATGATGATGATGCATTCCACATGAATGCATAGACAGCTGTCACACGCAGAGGAAAAGAACAGCGTCGCATTTTTGAAAATTGCTAGTGTTTTCTTCGATGTTCTCATCACCATCCAACAAATAAGTCAGGGTGGCACCCTGCAGAAAACACAATTTAATGGTGTACGTGTGACTGCATACACACATAAATCCACCGTATAGCACAGCAAGCGCTAAAATATTGTTTGGCTCCAACGAATATCCAACACTAAATGGAGATTTCACATGAAATTATTCGGTTGACATTTTACAATCCATTCCTTTCCTCGGCATTCATTCGCTATGTATTTTCCCTCAAATCATATTTCAATCGGGAAAATGTTCTTCAATGATATTGGATCCCATTCTAAGAGAACCTTTTTTGATCGTCTAAGACTATAAAATTCTGAAACCACTTAGAACAAATCCTTACTGTAGGGTGTCACAATAGAATAATTTTTTTATGCGAGCTAGTATTTCTGGAATGTTTGGGAACATGATCATTTTGTTGGGAAAGTGTCATATTTCCTATGAGTTTTTAAGTACGTACGTAAATAAATGTATCTATTATACTTTTACATTGCAGAAAAATTGTTTCAGTCAAGTCACACAGCACTCAGGGTATTTGTTGCTTTCTAAAATTTCGTCTAATGAATGTCACCTCCTTTAATAAAAAGAGACACATTATGTTCTTTACGATCCCATTACTCGCTAATAATGACAATGATGTTACTTCAGAGATAAACATGAAGCTTAAAGTATGTTGGAAATTATTTTTAAAATAAAACATTTCAGCACGAAAATAACCAAGTTGTAGTTTTGTGGGGAGTACAACTGTACATACCAAATTTTTCTTTTAAAGCAATGAAATGTGAAACTGTATGGCAATGATAGGAAGAGCTAAAGCTCCAATGTAGTACGATCATACACAATCTGTCATACAACTATGAAGCAAGAAGCCGAGCAAGGAGCAAATGAAGTCTTGGTTTTCTTTTCATGACGGTAATGCAGTTGAAAAAGTGAAAATGATAATGAATGAACGACTACAAACCGAACAAAGTTCGAGTTTGTGTACGGGTAGCAAGTTGTTTACATTTTCCGATTGTTTAGCTTTAATCCCAAATTAATTGCCTACGTTTCCAAGCAGAAGTTCTCCAGTTCTGCTGGTATGCTTTATTGACGGAGGTTAGACTGTATTTCAATGTGAAGTAGAAAATCTCTGGTCTTTTTTTGGAGAGTGAGTAGGGATACAGAGTGGTTAAATTGCAACGCGAGTTTATTTGCCAAAATAGTTTTGTAAGGTTAGAACAGACATTTTATTACATTTTTTTTAGGAAGTTACAGTCACATTACTTTTTTAGTTAGTTTATTGAAAGAGAATCAAGGAAAAGAGGATTTTTTTTGTGTGAACCTAGTTTGTATATAAGTTGATTTCCTTGCTGAAACATATTATCAACAAACAGATACAACTGATACATTAAAAGCTGTAAAACACGACCGAGAGGAACTACCGAAAAAACTGAATTTGTCCAGTATAAGAAACAATGTCGTTTACATTTTATTCTTGAATTGTCCTTGGTACCAAAGTATGTTTCGAATGCAAGTATTTTTCAACAGACCAGTTCTCAGGAATCGTTACTCCCTAAAACGTTGGAGTGCAGTTTGAGTCATTTGGAAAATGTCTGCTAAAATGAAATTAAGCTACGGCAAAATAACTTTTTTTCTTTTCGTTTTTGCAACTTTCTCTTCCACAACGCAGATTGTATTTATTTTTGCGTTTCATTCAACTTGATGTATCCCATCAAAATGGATAGTAAATGGAATATCTATTCAGCAAAATGCGTTGTCGTGATGTTTCTCGCTTTCCCCAATTTTCATCACTGACTTTTGCCATTCAAAAAACGTTATGGTTTTAGTACGTGCTTTCTTTGTGAATAATGGTTACCCTGTGATGAGCTGAACTTTTGAACTCTAGTTAAAGCCAGCTTATGTAATAATTTACTTTGAAAATACCCGCGAAAAGAAGCATTAGTTTTTCCATTTGATTCTGCGGAAAGTTCATTTTCTTTCAGTGACTTTTGCACATGGCAAACACACAATGAAAATTGAATCAAATGCAGGTAATCACATCATTAAAAGGGAAATTTGCTGGAAATGATGTAATATCATTCATGTTAGATTCCTCAAGGTTTTAAAAGGTCTCTGGCTTTGCGCTGATATATATCAGTAAGGCATGAAATAACTATAAAAGCTGCTTGAATAATTATTGTAGCTAGCTGAGGAAATAGAAAGCATTTAACGTTTAATAAATTGGCATTAAGTCGAGAATTAGAGGAAAACTATGTTTTTGTCACAGAGAATGGGCCATTTTTACTCTTTAAACTTAAAATGAGAAGGTTCACTTCCTTGAAGTAATATTTTTCTTTTCCATTGGTTGGAATTACTCTGTCTGAATAAAGAGGGTAAAAATGTCCCAAATATTCAGTTAAGCCTCCATCTGAAATTTCCTCCCGCAATAATATGCGTCTTATCAACATAAAGATCTGACATGAAACGACTTGGTGGTGGTGAAAGTCGGATTAACATATTTTTGGGGTTTGAGTGACGTCTGATAGGAGGAAACATTTCGAATACCATTCGATACCTACATAGATAACCATATTAAATTATAGGGCAACGTGCTACGAACGATGTTATTATGTACATTTTGTTTACTTTATGCCAAGTTTCCCCTCTTTTACCTCGTTATCTTGCCTCTCTTGCTCAAGTGACTTGCCTCAATCCAACTTTTAAAAATGTGTTTATGTGACAAGACGCGACGTATGAATATGGGTAAAAGGTCATATTAATCCGAATTTTTAGATCATTCCCATTATGACGCATAAAAATTCAATTTTTTCCATCACTTGAGTCACAGTTGGCACTAAAGAATTGGAAAGAGGAGGAAAGAATGAGTATTAAAATTATCCTCCCACTTCCGTCCGTAAATTTTTCTCGTCCTTGGAGATTTTTTTTCTCAACTTAAGGGACTATAGCAGTTGGTTGTCTTTCAATGAAGTGACAAGACAAGAATGAAATTTTTGTGGTATTGTATTACCTACCACAATAAATAAAGAGTACTACCGCATACTATGCATAAGCGCATTTGTTCATGTCACTTTTATAATGATAGTATAATTCCAAGATATTTTACAATTTATGTCAAAACTCTTTTGTACCGTAGAGACATCTGAAGAAAGCTTATAAAACCGCCATATAACGTCGACTTCCAGGCGTGTATAATGTGACGCGCGCACATACATAATATGATTTACAGGGACGCACTCTTGGAATGCGTTACGTCTCATGTTGGTTCATTTACATACCGCTTTCAAATTCATCCCAAATGATTAAGAGAGTGAAATCCCTTCATGTTATGCGGCTTGTGTCGGACTTTTTAATTATGAAAGTGATATTAAACTCTCTTGAACTTTTTGTGGTGTTCTCTGAATCTCTAAAAACACTCAATGATTTAGCTAATGGCATAGAAGGAGAATAGTAGAGATTGAGCTTTTCCAGACTTGAGTTGATCTCTCAAATTAATCCCAAGTTCCACGTGTAGACTTTCAAGAGGAAAGGAGAACGATCTTTTGACAAAAACATTAAAGGTGCGGATTCATTCATAATGAAAAAGGATTTGCTTTCTAAACCATCCAAGCTTCTTAGTAGAATCTGGCTAATAAACTCTGAAGAACTCTTCAAGTCAGCCAATCTCTTGAGAAAATTTCAAAAGGTAGAAATTGCTAATATGAGCAGCAAGACCAATGCTTGAAAATTACAGTTGGCTGGATTTCAGATACGAAAATAAGAACCAGGTCGTGTCAAGTAGTTTACATTGTTTTACATGAATGAGTATTTATGCTGAATATATAGAGCTAATTAAGAAGTAAATAAGGTCTTTTCATAGCTTTTCGGCTAAACTATACTATTTGTACAACTTGAAAGTGAAATAAATAAAAATTATTTAAAGTACGAAGTTTTAAGTAGAATTAACGTTTGCCCGAAACGCAAGTAAGGTTTTGAAGGTGTCGTAAAATGTAGTCATCATTGTAAAAAATGATCGACTATAATAAACCATCTTGGAGATTTAGGGAGATAATAAATAATAAAATTTTGCTTATAACAATTTTTATTGGATAAAAGTCGTAATAAAGAATAAAAAATTTAGCAGAACATGCTGTGCTGACTGGTATGGCGGTATATTGCTACTCGAGAATGCATGAAATTTGCAATTTTTAACAAGATTGTATAGAGATGATAAGCAGGCAGGCATTCCTCATTGCGGGAGGAAAATCGCTAAGCGAGAAAAAAATCCCATCTATTTTGCATGATACCGTAGAATATACTTTTCTTACAGCTGTAGAATTTCGCCCAAGATAAGATGTGACATTAAAATGAAGACATATGTATTACCTTGTTCATCATTTCCCTCTTGGATCAAGGCTTAAACTTGGCTTTCTTACAGAGTAGAAATAAATGGAATGATAATGTGCTTACGGAGAAGACAAGTATAAATGGAGAATACTCACCAACACAATCTTTCCTTGTCTTCTGTTGAACCCCTCATCTGCTCTCTGAAGATGGTTATCTTAAAGGAGATGTTGAAGCTGAAAGCAAGCTCAACTTTTCTCTTGAAGGTAGCGCAGTCCATGCATTATGCATCTTGGGCCCTCTTTAATTTTTACCTTTGGTTTTAGGTTAGCTTAGTTTCCAAAGGACTATTCATTATACTCAAGAATTGAAAAGATAAAAAATTTTCAAAATTGAAATTCAGAATATGACATACGAGAATAAGGTGGTCGCTTGGGATGGAGAAGAAAAAAACTGTCCAGGTGGTTTCATGGCTTACTCTGTCTTTCATGGCCCCAATTTTTTTCGACAATGACAAGACCAGTTCAAAGGGACAGTTTAAGTTGAACACAAATAGAATATTTAATTTGCTCCTTTTATCTCTGCCCAATCTTTCTGTCTTAACTTTAGCCGCATAAACACAAATGAATGGGTTTCGGCAGAAAAATTACAAATTCTAAAGATGTTCTCCTCTTTCAGAAAAAAGGCTTAAAGAAATAAGCGTGAGGTGCGTTTCAGATAGCCACAATAAATTTTAAATGGGCTTAGCAATGGGAAGTAGAGCTGCATTTACTTATTTTTTAGAGGAAAAAGTGAAAGTAAAAATGGATCCAGGTGATTGGATTTGAGGAGATCAAACAAACCATACCTAAACACACTAGAGAAAAGCGCTCATAGTGATTTATGTCGGAGCATATCTAATAGTAGACTTTTAGATGGAAAAGAGGAAAGGGTATCACATTTCAAACATTTTGAAGGCTTCAGCTTAGAATTTAAGTTTCTTTTGAGCAAAGCAAGGATAAAAAAGTAGGTTTAACAAGGTACGTCTTACATAAATATGTACATACATCTTACCCCTTGTCTGAAATTTGTGTTTTCTCGGGAATTGATTTTAATCCAGTTTTCTAGAAAGACCTACGGTGCTCTAACTCCACCGCTGAATCATAAAAAAGGAACTTGTTCTCTAGACTAAACTCCCCTTGAGCCTTGAGCATAATGTCATATTGATATTACAGAAGTTTTTGGGGGTTGGTTTTCGATTTTTTAACGTGCCCTCTATTAGAGGTGAAAGGTAAAATCATATGAATTTTTATTAGCTAATCCTAACCTCAGCTTTTACAGTGAAGGGGTTGGTTCTTTTTGTCATGCACAAATTCCTTTCATTTGGTCGAAATCGCTGTTGCTTTCAATCCAAAATTTATGCTAGCATAACAGCAACTTAATTATTTATCTAAATTTTCTCTCATTTTCTGCCGTGACAAACCTATGATGTCATACACTGAAAAATATTATCTAAAATTCCCAACTTGATATATGGCCATGTCACCATCTCATCTCAATGTGATAATCAAACTCCCGCCCAATTTCTACATCACCCAGTGACTTCCTGTATCTCTCCGTTAATAATTTTGAAAAACGTACCATCTCATAAAACATTTGCTGTCCATTTGTGTGCTACATTTTTTCGTGAAAATCCAATTAGCTTTTAATTACATCTAGCCTCCACACTAATGCAATGCTAATGCCTTACATCATCATCAGTATTTCCACAACATAAGCCTTTACTTCCGCCCGACATTTTCTGAGAAATCTAGGAAAACGTCGCAATCCTTAATTGAGCTTTAAGAAAAAAATCCGTATTATCATCGCACATTTTTCGTTATGCTGAAGCAGAAGTGGAACAGTCATTAGCGCTTCGCTTTCTAGCTCTACTTAATTTTCGCCTATGCAAGCGGAGGAAATTTTTGGATGAAAATATTTTCCCGTACTAAACAACAGTAGCAGAAGGCTTTTCCCGAGATTAGAATGGAACTCTAGTCTAAGTGTATTTTTTCCAAGAGAGAAAAACATCGTCACGTCACAATACTTCTCTTTTCTTCTTCGAGATGAATAGTTACGGTTGTTGGTCACATAAGTCTCCTCTCGAGCTTCTGAAAGATGACAGAAACGCCCCGTTGCACCTGCCTTCCCTCCATTTGTCCATTAATAATATGGATTCAATATTCGTTTTCCACTTACAAGTTCTTAAAAGAAAAAAATATTCTGAAATGACATTTTAAGAAAATATCCTTTATCGCAAAGAAAAGTGCACTCCACATTTCTCTTTGGAGTGGTTCATTCCTCACAACACCCGCCCCTTACTCAATTTTCATAACGACCTACGGAAGAAAGCTGAGTTCCATACACCTAGTTCAATCATGGTGTGAACTCGTGTGCATCACAAATGCCTCAGTAAATTTTACTTATAAATATTTTTCACTGAAGCTATGCTTACCGACCGTTGGAAGGATATAACAGAGCCTAAGCCTGTCACATGTAAATACCCTATATTCAAAGGTATTTAGAAAATGTCAACTGTCACTGGCTTAAATTACATTATGAAAATGAAAATGTTGCTTCACCGAGCAAAAACGCATTCTATATGTGAGTTGAACAGATAGAGTTTCTGAGTTTCTTGTTCTCGCCATTGTAAGTGTGAGTGGAGTTTTGAGTCGAATGTATATATTGTGCGGCTGTTTAACTTATGTGATGGAAGGGAGTTTAAGTTTTCCCCTTTGAAATTTTCAGTGAAAACTGTTCTTGTCTTTTAGGGAGTCAGATATTAAAGCAGAAGCTTATTATGGATAAAGGACACATTAAACGGGAAATATGTAACCATTTCCTTGTTAGTCTGATACAGTCCGTTGAGTAAGTAGTGCCTAAATAATTTATAAGTCATGCATGGTTGAGAGAGTTGAAATTAGGATCTCATTTTGCTGGCTCCTTGATTCCTGCAAGACATCAAAAAAGATCAAGTATCATCTAATCTGAATCTTTCATCCTTGTTGCTGGCGTTCTTGTTCGTTGCCGATGAATCCAGATTTAAGTTTTAGGGAGGCAAGTTAAGAATACGTTAATGCTGCCGTCCATCAAGTCACCGTCTGTTTTATGTCATGTCTGTTACTGTGCTCGCGTTTTGGCATATTTTAAGTGGAAATATGTTACGGTATTAGTAGCTCAGTCTTAATGTGACTAATTGAGTGATGGGTATTGTCTACAAATGTATTCGTGATTCATACAGTATCTCCAAGATTTGTGCAAATCAAAGTAATTAACAGTGAATGGTATGGGAAATGTGATGGAGTTTGTATGCTATCAACAGCTTCCGTACCAGAGCAAAAAATATCTTATTCTCTTCGGGAAAAAATACTTTATGTTTTGTTTAAGCTTATTGTATGCATAATTCAACTTGTTTACAGAACAAATCCAAATTCCTAAATGTATTTTTATATTTTTGTGTTCTTGCAGCGACAAAGTTCATTATGCATGCATTCGTCAGTGTTTCGCATCATTAGCTTCGATTTTTTGAGTGAAGGAAAGGAGGATGTAAAGGGATCATACTGTTAGTAGCGGAAGACAGGCACTTTTGTATTTTTGATGAACGATTCAGAGGCTCTAGCTAAAGTTGCAAGCTAAGCTGGCTGATAAATGTCATGTCATTGAAACTTGGCGTGTAGTTTAGTTTGGCAGTTGTGTAGGAATTTCGATGCGAGCGTTTAGAAAGCTAGCTAATTATCAAATGGTCGCATTAGCAATGCGTACATATGAACTTATGAATGCAACTTGAAACTAATTTTACACATGTGCTACCTAATTATTTTTTCTAGGATTAATTTTACAATCAGACTTTAAAGAAGCACGCGTGTTTTTAGGGGCCAATATTATTTGAAAAATTTTTATCAAAAGAACAAATCGTGTATCTTTTTAGTTTATACTCAAACTATTTTATAAGATGTGAATATTACATTTGGTTAAAGTTTAAATTTTTATTCTCTTTGCAGGAATTTCAATGCATAAAGGATACGCATTCATTCAATTTACCAACCCCTTCGACGCCCGGAGCGCGTGTTTGGGAGAAGATGGCCGCCTTATATGGGGTCAAACACTCGGTAAGTCTTTTAATTCAGTTATTTTTCTCCAGTCAACCAAAATTCAAACTACGCTAATAACTCAAATTAACAAATCAGAGTTTGCAAGGAAATTAGCTTGGTACAAAATGATACGAATCTAATCATACGACATGCTACTACCTTCTAAATTATCTAGAGTCTAATGCTCTCACTAGAATTAGTGTTCTAATAAGCAAGAACAGGACAAATTATTGTTTGTAAATGAAACATGTTTTTTCAATGTTTCAGCAAAGCAATAATTGTCTCGTTTTCTCTCCTTGCCTTATGCCAACTTCACATAAATTACTAAATAGTTTAAATAAATGTAGGAAAACACAAAATAACGACCTTAAACATCCGCTTTTGTTCTCAAACAAAATACTGGAGTAATTTATTGGCCATTTATCTTAACAAAAAAAGTTTCTTCGCTTCGACCAGTTTCTCTATCGTGTTACAAAGTCAAACTCTGCACATAAAACTGCTTTCACACACGAGATTATTCTGAGGAAAAAGTTTCTCGATTAAAGAGGACTTGAACTGAAGTCATTGAACCATAAGCCATCATAATCATAATGGTTTACTCTTTCCCATCTCCCTTCACTCTGCTAAACTTCTTGTTCAAACTCAATCCGATTATTGTTCCTAGTTTCAGTCTTAGTTTCTTCTTTATTTCCTTTGCCGAAGTAAAAAAGATCATTATTGTACTAATGTTATAGCCAAATATAAAAGGATAAACATTAAATGACAGGCGATACTCGCCGCCATGCACCACATGCCACATAGATTAAGCTGTAACTTTAGAAGCTACCATGATGGAACCAAACTCGAAAGCGAATGTCAGAGAAAAACATGATAAAACCTACTATCTTTCTTCTTCAGTTCCATTTTTTCACACAACACGCACATAATAAACTGGAAACATTTGGCTGAGATATGGAGAGCTTGTATTTGTCCAAAAAATCAGTTTACTTTTCTTGAACGACAAAAAAGGGTAAACTCATGCTAGAATAATCTATCCACCAGCCATACCAACTTAGAAAAACAAAATTGCCAAATGTAATCAATAACTCTATAAATTCTCCCGAATGAAGTTCTGAAACGATGCAGTTGCCTGTGTCTGGAGATATACCTATGTCAGTTTGTTGGTTGCATGACTGCTCTTTCTAGCTCCCTTTGTTTTTCTTATCTCCCCACCAATTTCTCTAACAAACAGTGGAAAATTGTCCATCACTATTTTCTTCTGGCAATTCGTTTTATCCTTTGGATCAGAAAAGTATGCATCTATTGATACAGTTTTATTATGTTGTTCTAGTAGGGGTCACCTATTACGTTGCCCTATCCATTTCCTTCCTTTAGTTTGCCTACACACATCGAAGTATTTTACCTGTAAACTATTCGTCTCTCTATCTCCCTTCCTTCCACTAAACTAAAGTGAGACACTTGACTTGACTCACTAATCCATTTTGTATTTACCTTGTCACCGTTACTACCTCCAAACACGAAAGAGACGTTTTCTCAGAGAGTGTAGTAAGTTCAAGTAACAACAATCAAACCCTCCAATAAAAAGCTACCAGGGAAACAAACTTTCTTTCGTCGTTACTTGTGTTGTTGTTTGTAGGTACTTATCCCCTCTCGATATCGTGCCCCTCGAAAAACGGATATTGGAATAGGATACCGTATAGTAGATTCAAGTCGTTACGAGATCTATCTTGCCATATTTCTTTTCTCATGGTGAAAAAGCTTCCCATTCTACACTCCTTTACTCAGGCAAATTATCTAGTCCAAAGTAGTTTCATTTGCCATTGCCCTAAAAGCATATCCTTTTGTTGGAGAAATGTCCTTGCATTCACATTGCCAACTTTCTTTTTTTTTTGCCCAAAACTATTGTACCTTTCACTCAACTTAAGTCATGTCATCATGCCTAGAGAAGAAAACTGGTATAGACAACTTTAGTCTCTCAACAGTCACCAAACCGTTTTCTCAATAGTCTTTTTCCATTTAAATGGATTGAATTACTACAATAAAGGCAGAGGAAAGTGAGTGAGAGTGACTCTGATCGTAAAGAAGTTCTTTTTTCTTTGTTCGAGTTGCTCAAGATGAAGTTCGCCTTCTTATGCTTCGGGCATTCATTCCTCATGATAAATGCATCGCATCAACGTTCCTACTCACTTGCATAATGAGAAAACCAAAGAGGACAATATTTTTATTGAATTTTCTTTGTATGAATTGACGACTCATGATGGAAGAAAATATATGGTTTCAACATTAATGCCTGAGAAAAGGCTTTTGAAAGGACGAAAAACGTGCCGCGCCACCACCACTTCCTTTAGAATGAGAAAGTAAATGTGCAGAGTCAATCACTGTTATCATTACATTCATATTTTTCCTTCGTGAAGATTTTACCTAAATTCTGGCAAAATCTAAACGAACACTAGCCAAACATACAATCCCTAACGTGTTTTTATTGCTGAAAGGAAAAATTCAGGAAAAACATAAACTTTTATTCTCTTAGTAAATATGAATTGCGGAAGCATGCTGGTATAATAATTGTGCAAACAATATTGCCTAGTTTCTATTCGTAGAAATTTCAAGACTTTTGCCGTGATTGTTGCATTAGACAGAACAAAACGAGTCTAATTTACGTTTGGCAAAACTAATATTGGAGAAAGCATGATTCCTAGAACTACAAAGTACTGGCGACCAAACGGTGTCGGCGACTAGCGAATTATTATCATTACCCGGGGTAAAGTCGTCATAACTTACTCCAAAATCGTTTCATATTCTGAGCCAATAATACTACAGGCTTTTTACGAATCATGCATGCAAAAGAGATTTTCTCCAATGGCTCTGACTGGAAAAAGGAACAGGGCAGGAGACGTGAACTTTGACGATAAAATATTCCCATTGCTTCGTTCTTACCAAGAGAGTTTTTGCATTTGGATGAAAATGTTTGTGGTTTTTGCTCCTTTCTTATCATACTTGCCATTTAATACTCTGAGGTTTTATGTGGTTTGCAAACATGCGTGTAGAGTTTTTTTTTGGCGCTATATGAATTACTGTAATTTATATAAGTCTTTGGTTGTTTCCTGAGTATGCATTAACTCAAACTTGGCCTGACTCATGACACTTCAATATAAACTGGACAGAGTGTAGATATTTATTTTTTGAATCGAATAGTAAAACAATATTTTGTTTGGAAGAGAAACATGTTTTTTTGTTGTCTGTGTTTTATTTTTTCACGGTTGGTGGTAATGGCCACTTTCATTCTGAAGGCCATTATATTCCAGGCACACATCCCAGTTTTTCCTTACGCTGGACAACATTTATAATGGACTTGTTTTCTGGTTGGACAAGGGTTATATATTTTTTCCCCTTGTGCGATGGAAGTACTTTCTCTCTTAAGCGATGGAGTACGCTACGTGTGTGCACGCAATCTGTCAAAAAGTTGACAGCACTAGTTAGTTTCTTTTGTAGTTTAAAGAAAATAGTGGGAAAAGGAAAATTGGTTTGTGTTCATGTGGAAGTGTATGCTTCTGTGCAAAAAAACGGAATGCTCCGAGGGTTAGAATACTCCTTGAAAAAACTGGGGTGATGAATTGCGTGTAATGAAATCATTTTAAATGAACAAATAGCATGCCATTAGATATTAACAGAATGTAATTCATCTATACCTGGTGTGTAGGAGGAGAAACAAAATGCGATTGTAATTGACGACTTTATTCCACATTTACTGAAAGTAGAGCAAATCTATTTATCTTGCATAAATCATTAAAATTCCAATTAGTTAGTTGATTTACCCTAATTGATTCACTACCAGAAATCTATCATTGACCTAATTTAATTGCTCAAGTACTATTTTCGCCTGTTTAACTTGTCCCACCTTTAAAGACTTTTTTACGCATCATTTCACAATGGAGCATTTTACTCCATCTTCCAGTGTGATTTTTTGTAGCAACTAAATCACGTGTTCATTTCTACTTACTTTATTTCTATTTTCTCCTACCAAACATTTCCAACTTGTCCAAACTTTATGCATGAGTGCAGGGCAAGGTTAAAGCTATATTTCTTCATTGAATTTGCATCTCTTTTATGCTCTTAAACTTCTAAAAAAATCACTAATAATTCAACTCACTGCCATTTACGCTTAATTTTTTCTAACTTTTTGAAAACTTTTCAGAAAAAGTCAGACAAGATTTGATATGGTGTCTTATCAAAAATTGTTAGAATCCATCCCGAATAAAAATGATGCTAGCTATTACAACTAAATACATAATGTATTCAAGTCACATTCCACTTTACTTTTTTAAAATGAAAGGTTCCATTTAGCTTATTCTTTTACCTTTTTGCACAACAAATACGGAAGGGGAGATTAAATAGTTCATTGCTATTCCAAGAAAAATTGAAAGTTTCTTGAAAGTCCTTCAACTTTTTAAAGGAACAGCGTAAAAATAAATATTCTGAATTTGGATAAAAAGTTAATAAAAAGTTTCTGCCATTTAAAAGTATATGAAACTAAAGGAGAAAGTCGAGGCAAAGTCCAGCTTCAATGCAAAACATTTAAACGAACCCTGGTTTCATCTATTCTCTAAAAAAAAGTTATAAATCAGTTGTTCACGCCATATATGATCATCATTTTCTTCACCCACTTGAAATGATATAAACCAAGCCAAAGTTTGAAGTTTATAAAGAACAAAAGTAACAGAATTCCCTATTCCACTCTGCCGTCACAGTATTTACTTGCATGCAAGAATAAGACCATGAGAATAAGTTGCATGATTTCCTTTGAAAAATGGTACATGGCCAAAGATGTGGAAGGAAAATTTGATGAGAAAAAGGATGAACAATTTTAACCAAGAAACTTTCTGCTTCTTACTACATATTTCTTAGACTGAACTACATTTCACAAGAAGAGAGAATCGTTTTTTGAGCATGGCTAAGCTTGGCTTTAACAGCTTCATTATTTTTTGTTTTCTTATTTTCTTCCAAGCCTATATCCGTATTGCCTTCTAAACGGTTTGGTAACATGATTTTGGAGCCTGTTATTACTGCTTTTATATTCACGTATGCCTACCGACTTTTCCAGCAAATTTACTCCGTTTTACTTAGTTCACTTTTTTACGCGCCAGCTTATTTTCTTTTCGGTGTGTGTTTTGTACCTTTAGAAAACTTTTTAACTCTACTACATTTTCCTCAGTGAAATTCTCGATTTTGCTCAAACTTTCCCCCCGAAAAATAAGCATTTTTCAATGTAATCTGTCTCTCTTCTCGTTTTTACGCTTCGCGGTGCCAAGACCGAGAAAAAAACTTCAAAACTCTTTTGCTCCACTCCAGGAATGAATGATTAGGTAGGGTTGAATAAAATCCATTAATACTTCCTCCAAGATTTTTTCTTAGTTTAAAAAACCCAATTCTGAATGAAATACAATAAGACCATGCAATTTTAGTTGATGTAATGGCTCAAGCATTTAACTTTTCTTGTAATCATCCATTTTATTTCTTATTGGCGCGCTTTGAACACCAAATAAATTTCTAATAGAAATAAATGCTGACAAATTTATTACCCTAGCTGGATTTACCTTTACTTTGAATTATTTTTAAGCAATCTTTATTACTAAACTTTATCCACCATGTAGTGGCTATTGTTCATGTTTTTGTACACACAGTGATTTCTGAATGAAACTAGAAATGTCTTTTTGTTATGAACAAATTACCATGTCTTTTACTACATGACGGCCACAAAGGCCTCGTTTAAAATTCCCCTACAGGAAAATTTAAGTTCGTAGTGATCCGAACTTAAACGGCAGTAAAAACAGAAACTTAAAACTTATCTTTTACTACGGCCTACAGCTATTCCATTTTTCATGGATGATGCTGAATTTAATGAAATAAACCTGGATTTGATACTTGTCAAACGTTGATAGTTTTTAAGAAAAAATGTATAAAGCATTTTCGTAGATACAGTAGTGGCTGAACGCGAGACAAGGAAGAAAGTATCGTGACATGCATCAAAGCTAGCTAAACTCAATTAAAGAAGTGGATTCTCTACCATGAACCCGTCTTCCTATTTTAATAATGGAGACTGTATAAAAATGCATAGAGTGTTAGAATATACTAGCTTCTGGCATCGTCATCAAAAATAGAATAGAATATTAGCTGTGCCTAATTTACCCAATATTGAAACTGAGAGCGCCTCTTGAATAATTTCAAATTATCTTGTTCTTTCGAACTCCAGTCAGTAAACGAGAAAAATCAGAGAGAGACTATATAAGCCATGGTAACCTATTATTTTGAAAGAACAAAAAATCAGTTCCTTACTTAACGTCAGAGAAAAGTCATAAACCTTGCTATCCTTTGTTCTATATGTCGTGGGTTGATCGCGACCTCGATCTTGAAATTAAAATGATGATGAC
>JAANSQ010000748.1:0-19479 GCA_036850885.1 Lepidocyrtinus dapeste | reverse complement strand
TTTTCCCTTTCTACATGAGCTTCCAAATTCTACTCTGCGTTTTTTTTCCTGCAAAGGCAAGCATACACACTTCGCACAAAGTCTGTACGATGAAATGAATAGAATCTATTGCGTGCACGGCATGTGTACACACAGTATTGAATTTACATTAAAAGATGGGTATTGTTCCGATTTTGTTGTCATTCTGGAAGGAAGAGATGCCAAATAATGTAGATTGTAGATATAAAAGGGTATGTAGTATATGTAGCGTTGATGCTTCAGTTGGAGTAATAAAATGAAAAAAATGAAAATGATGTCAGAACCAAAGTTTATCCCTGAGATGGATGCGTATTGTTTGTAAACTTAATTTTCTCTGCAGTTCTTTCCCCTTTCCTGGAAGTTTAGAAAATGGTAAATGAGTACGCTGGATTAGTTTAGAAATAATAAGAGAAAATAATAGAAATAGTATATAGGTGAATACGTGGGTGCTTGATTAAGTGTTCATATTTTTTTAATATTGTTTCCAATGAAATTCTGATCTTGCTTTAGCAAAAAGAAATACAGTTGAATTTGAGTGGGAGTATGGTATAGGATTCTAATTTGAATTCTTTGGCGACAGTAAGTACACTCATGTAAATAAATTTTTGATTGAAGTAACCTTGAAAAAGGTTCGGAAATTCGGTTTCCTCCCATATGTCACAATTTATTATAGGATGAGGAAGACTTGAAACGCAGGATTAATAGGACAGTTCGAATTTAAATTATTTTCTTCGAGATGGTTTTGCAGTTCATTCCACATCATTCGTTTTCCTTTAGGATGATGCAATTTTTTTTGGAATTGTTAGTGGGGAAATGATTTTTGACTTTAGGATCAAATATACTTGTACTCCATGGTAGCCTCCGTTGTAGATGATGTAATAATATAGTGGTAATGAAATGCTTCCTGAGTTAAATTTCCCTATTACACTTTCGCTGATCTAATTGTCGTAGAATACGGCGATGGCGATACGGCCAACGTGTTACAATCTAGGCATGTTGGAAAATTCAATCAGTTCGGGAAAATTTAATTATAATATAATTTCCATGAGTCACTTGAGCTTTAACGTTTTTATTTACAAGGCAGTCCCTCTGGTTCATAATCTCTGTTGAGGTTGCATAAGAGGAAATGTAGAAAACCTTTACTCCCTCTTGTAGTTCTATGGACGGTAAAACGTATGTGGTAATATTTGTGACTGAGAAGTGTACGCTCACTCAAAATTGTGCAAATCTTCGTGAATTGCGTAGGTGTTCTTTATAAAACTTACAGATTTCTCCTACAGGAAGATGATGAAGTCAAATAAAAGTTGACATTCAACTAGAAATTCTTACGTAATTCTTTGCTACCTTACGGGTATCCAGTGGCCGTTGATTATAAGTATATATGTTTTATAAAGGAGCCCTTCGTTGTAGACTTAAAGTGAATGGTAAATGTCACACTTTTGTAATGATACTGTACTTCCTTTCGTTTTCACTTTTTCCACATGTGCTATATTGAATATTGGACGTGTGAAAAAAATAAGCTCAAACAATTTTGCTTTACTCAAGAGACAGAAGGACTATTGAACTTGTGCTGTGCAAAAATAACGTTTTTTTTACTGGAACAGTGCATACATCCCTAAGAAATGTAGATGCTCATACAGTTTGAAATTTTCTTTGTGTGGGGAAGAAACGGTGGTGGTGGTCCTGGCAGAATGATCATTACTAGCAGCTGGCTTTCTGGTATTCATATTACCTTCTCTTACGACCTAACAGTTAGCGCATTGCATTGCATCCTCTAAGGACGTTTGTGAAAGAGTGGTAGTGTAGGAAACTTTTCGTTTTTTTTGGGAGGCTTGGATGATGTGCTTAATATTGTAATGTGTACATTATGCGATATCAAACTAGGGATGGAGGGAAAGGAAAATGAGAAAAAGTAAACTTGGCATTTTAAACTCTGATAGGAATCAGAAACGTACGATATTTTTTTCTTGGGAGAAGTCACCAAGACTGTTTTGAATTTTCAGAGTGAATGCATACATGGATTTTCTCTAAGATACCCATACACATACAAAGAATATATGTACCAATAATAGCATCTCGTTTTCTGGGGACATGCATTCAGTGCATTTCAACTTTGGTAGTTTACTCCAACGAATTACTACCTGTTCCCTTTTATACGCTTTTTGGTTTGCCTTTTGTTGAGGTTGCTAAGTAGAGGCTTTTTTATGGAAAGAGGAAGACTTGCACACAAAATCTGAAAGACATGCAGTTTCATCGTGAACTGTCGACTAGGAAAATGCTTTTTTTTTTCTTGAAAAATCATCACAAGAAATAATTGATTTGCTATTTTTTTATACATTGCAAAAGATTGAGTGTTTTGATCCATGCATTAAAAATGTTATGATGAATTCAAAATGAAGTTTACGGTGTAAAGCACGTAATGCACAGGTTAATATGGAAATTTGTCCAAATAATGATATGGTGAATCGAAGGGAAATTATCGTTTGGAAACATAATTTAAATTAGGAGTGTATAGGGAGCTCCCTCAGTTACCGAAATGAGAAGGATTATGACCGCAAGCGGAAACCCCCTTTTTACTTGAGTTGTGCTAGGCAAAAAGAGAAAACAAAACCTCCAGCAAGTGCTTGCCGCTTGGTGTGCAAGCTCCAGGTAAAGACTCCCTATGTATCCATGGAGAAGTTAAAACGTTACAAGGAATAAGAGTACCTAATGAATTTACTTGATTCCAAAAGTTTACAAATTACAGAGCAAATATTTCCTTTTAAATAATTTGGACGTGCTTCATCCCCATAGTTTCAAATCTCTTTTGTTTTTGTGTACTTGTGAAAGAGTGTAGATAATGAAAACATAAATATGTATGTTGAGCAGCGTAGAAATGGTATTACATGATAAAAATCAAAATGACTCTTAAGGATATTTATATGCACGCCTACCTTCCAGGAGCTTCTTCATGTAACATAGGGTAACATTGGAGGGTAACTGGTTCTAAACTTATGATTCTGTTTAGCCTTTTTAAAGTAGAGTTATGGCTTAGGGGTAGGTTAAAGTGCGATCGTAAGAATGGTAATATGGACACCTTCGTGCATGAATAAACGTTCCAATTTATACTTTGAGATGAGAATGTCAATAGTTCACAAAACTCAAGTCGTAGGAAGAGATTACGGAATCATGTGACGCGATTGTTATTGCATCACATTTGGACTGAATCTGACTTATTATGCATCATACAACTGTAATATTTTCATAAAGTTTTACCCATACAACGATGCAATTACTTTAGAATAAAAAAAATCCTTTGTTTCGTCGTTTGCAACTTGAGCAAGGAAGTTTCCGTTGCGGGTATAATATGTACCGTTTTGTGTTGATGAATGGGAGTAATCACAATGTTTATATTGAAACTAGAGTAGAGAGAAGATAAATTGTGCGCAATTGATTCACGGATTTTTTTTTCTGTGAGACAATGCAATGAGTTGTTTATCTTTTTCGAGGAATTGGTTAGTAATGCGGTACAAGTGTGTGACAGCATAAGCATCCGCTTTCATTTCTTGGCAAAAGGAGCAAAGCACTAGTGGTTGTGCAGTCACAGCCAAAGATTCAAAAGAGATTCGGATGCAAAGATTCTAGATTGTATAGGGTCTTTGGATTTTATGCTACTTTCTGAATCCAAATTGAACTCCAGGCATAGCTTCGAGTGTTACCCTATGCATGCATTTTTTATAATGCGCTACACGTTTCACTGCAACCATTTACCTTCGATTTTTTGAATGTATGGAAAACAGAACCGTGTCAGGTTTAATTGGAGATAGTATTTTTTTCCAACGCTTGACTATATACCTGAGTACATATTTACGTGCTGTTTTTTAGCTGGAAGTCTGGGATGGCTATTTGTTTAAAAAATCAATTGCAGTATTGGACTAGTTAGTTATCAATGTTATCATTCCTGTTATTAAAATGTTTTTATATTTTGGGGAAAATATTTATGAGCTCCCTCTTTTTTCTTTATTGAAAACCAACAATATACGTAGATTAGGTTAGTAGCCTCTATCAATTGTGTCACAACAAGAAGGTACCTTGTTGAAACTCTACATTGGCTTCATGAAATGCTAATGTTGTAGGTAGATACATATGATTGACTAACTGAATGAAAATTCTGGTTGTGCATGTTCTGATCTATTTCTTTATTATGTTGTAACTGCAGAATAATTGAAACTAAAGCTGAGGAAAAATTTCAATAAAATTGCTTATTTCTGATACTGAATGTACCATGTACCCAATACAAGAATGCATAATGTCTCATTGTAAAAGACTGAGGAAAATTCCATCAATAAAAATTCCCTTTGTTTTCAATACTACATCTGATAAATCAAAGTCTCATCGGTATCAGACTTCTCGAATAATATCAACATTTCCGATGCCCAAGGTTGCTCAACAATTCCGAGAAAAGTTGAGCTGAACCTTTTTGTTGAAAATGTAGAAAAAAATGTTTCATCTCTCTAGAGTTCGTTCACATTACGGTAGGTACATTTCAACGAAAAGATGCATGGGTGCATGGTCCAAACAACGCCATGGAGTAACTATACAGTTTGTGATGACTCATTGGGGAGAAATAAAACGGTTGGTTGGTGTCACATGTTAAGGCCCCGTGGCATTCCATAGTTCTCTCCCTCCCGCATTTTCACATCAACGGTTTCTTTTGAGCTTTGTAAAAATGATATTGATTTCCTCCCCTATTGTATGAAGCCCTTGAGTGGCATCCTTTTCCTAATGAAAAGACGAAATACTTGGCTAGAGTAAAATGTTAATTACCTTTATTAACGGTGTCGCAACAAGTTTATAAGTGTACTTGAGTCATTACGTAGACTTCTTTTCAGGAAATCATGACCTTTTGTTTTCTGGCAGTGAGTCAAGAAGCACCAATAAATGGGATCGAAATTTCATGATAGCAACAGGAAATCATCATCTTTTCAGAGAGACGCTACATTTTATAGTCGAAAAAACGAGATTTACGTTCAGAAAAGATTTAGAAAATGGTACACTCCAATCCCGCTCCATCATCCAATTAAAATGAAACTAGGCGTGCATTCATTTTTTTGTGTCACCTTTCACCAAAACTTCATACAAATATTGGAACGTGTTGAAACTATAATGTTGTGGTTGGGTGTATTTGCACTTCCTGTCAGAGTCATGGTTACGTTGGACGAGGTGATGACGATGGTAGGCAATACAAGACAAATACCTAGAGCAGAATACTTTTAAGAATTATTTTACCTACGTTGTTTCAAATAACTACACACTTTGTGTGTTCCTCATCCATTATGCTTTTTTAGGTTTGCCATCCATATTTTCGTTCCGTTGAGTCTATAGTGTCTACCAACGCTTCGTTTACATCGGAGAGTACTCTAAGAAGAAGAAAAAACTGTCGTAAAGACAAATTGTTTGCTGATCCATTTCACTGGCTTTCTTTGAGAACTAAAACCACTAGATTATCTATCATCAGTAATATTAGCATTCTACCAATAAAGGGTTAAACTCATAGAGATGTAAGGGTTTTACCAACTTAACATGGTAAATATTTCCTCCTTCTCTTCCTATCTCTTTTCCTTTGAGTAATCAGTACTGAAATTTAAAAGGGGAACTTTTATTGGAAACTTCCATGCCCGAGCCTGTATGCCTACCAAGAACACATATATTCGGCGGCCTTTGTTTGGCTTTAGTTTATTGAAAATATATTTAAATAATTACAATTTAAAATTGAATCTTGAAAGGACTTTTCAATAGAGTGATGCGATTTGTTATGTCATTTCAAATAAAAACAATCAGTTTTGAAGATTGAGGTCGCAATAAAAACTGTCTTTGGTACTTGAAAAGTAAAAAAAAAGACAAGAATCTTTTTGAAACATACAGCTTAATCCATAAAGTCATACAAAACGGAATGAGATCTGATGCTGATGCTATTCTGACGTACCTGGTAATGCCAAGTGGCCTGGCTCTAAATAACAAAAGCTTCGTACAAAAAATAGATAAACCAAATGCCAGCAAAAATAAGCCATCTTATACTTTGTTCTAGGGATGAGCTCTTGTTTAACACAATTCTGTATATTTATTTGCTACAGGCTATCGTCCAAAAAATGTATCAATTTTTTAGGCTTGTACATGATAAAAAAAGTAATACAGTGGCTAGGAAGAATGCGCAATGTACCCACCTCTTATCTTGATAATAATCATCATGATCGCCTGTTTTTTTAAACATGATGAATTTTCGTATGCACGTAGAAAAGGTACAGAAAAAGGGCCTCCTTTTTTCAAATAGGCTTACGCATTTGACTGGCAGGTGGCTTTTAACACAATTGGTCTTTCTGGGGAGCCATCAAGGGATCAAATCAAATGCAACGTGGCATATTGTTTCATTCCTTGTTACTGCTTCCCTACATCATAAAAGCATGTACATAGAATGACTTTTTTTCTTCAATTGTGTACCAAATATAAACCCAAAATGGATATCTATTTTTTGTGTCACAAAATCTTTGGAATGTAAATGTTCATGCAAGTGCCAAAAAATAAACTTTCATTTTTCCATTTTGACAACTTCTACTGTACAGTGGTAAAATAACGAGATTATTCGTAATTTTACTGTCCTTTTCAGCGTGATTTTATAATAAACATGCGACAGGAATCGATTACTCTAATAAGCATTTGTTGCCCCCGTTGAGCGAATCTCTTGGTAACATAGTTGCATTGACGTAAAGTGTTTTTATTACGCATAAAATATGTAACAGGATCTTAAGCTATATTTTTAAAGATATAATGGCTATTATTTTTGTGAGGAGAGCACCTACGTACCAATTATAACATTGTTGAAGACGTATGTCCACTTGAGTGTTTTTATTTGTAGTATTATTTTAGAGCTAAGCTCCTTCCTATTCCTATGTGCTCATTTAAGCGAATAAAAGAGAGAGAGAGAGGAGTATTAAAAAAGGACTCGTTTGTGCTGTTGTTTTCAGGCTCAACTTTTTTTGTCTGAGAAAATGTGCGTGACTGTAATATTATTACTCTCTCTCTCGCCCTGCAATATTATTATTATAAAATAGTAAGACCTTATAGAACTATTCTAGGCTATATGGTAGCACAGCAGTTATAGGGAATCGCTGAACATTTTGCAGTAGAATGGAAAAAGCAGGATTCATTCTACTCGTTTTTCAAACCAGAGAAGACTTTAGCTTTTTGGAAGGTTAGCTCTGTAATACTTTGTAACACAAATAGGCAACTCTACATAGAGGAGTAATGCGTTAGCTTCCGCAGTTCCTTTTAAATAAGTAGGTATATTTTATCTGATATAGAAAGTACTGTTAACTGTATTGCGTTGCATTAGGCAATGCCTTATGGTGGTAAGGTTGAACGTACGAGTTTCATAGTAAATAGCCTACGGCAATGAGAAAAATGGGAATACGCACTTTACGTAAAAAAATATGCTTGGCGATAGTGTTGCGGTCTGCTTAGGTAGTATAATTGCATCAAGCGTTTTTAAAAGGCATCATGTGCTCCGCGGAAAGACATGTCTTACGCACTTTTGAGTTATGCGATGTGGCAACTCGCGAAAAAATGTGAGGAAAAGGAATGCAGACACGCATAATAATCATATGACGGTACATTGCAACGCAGAATTATCAAAGGAAGTGAATACCTAGTGCATGTGATGCATCAACTGGCTCGAAAAATCCCGTATGTTTTCATATGCCTCTAAATAAAGTAAACGAATCCGATTACGAAACGAAAGCAGTGAGTATAATTACTAGAATCATTGGATTGGCTGTGAACTATTTTTTTGCCTAAAAAATATTTGGTTGTATAATATGGTAGTTTTTATCATTAATGAATAATTTGGACATTTTCGTTTTTATAGATACCCGGAATTTTTATGTAAGGATGATGAAAGGTTAACTAGAGATAGTATAAAGTTTCATAATATTGTGGGTATTATGACACTGAATAGTTATTCAAGACACAATTTCAAAGATTTTTGGATTTTCTGCGACGGAGACGCAAATTAAAAAATAATCATGGGTTCAAAGGAATCTTTTGCGGAAAGTTTTCTATAAACTTTTGAGAGAGTCTAGTTTACTAGATTCGCTGTTTTCTCTTGTGTTCAAACAAAACATATAAAAGTTTAAGACGGAGGGACTCGTTTGAAAGCATTACCCAGTTTTTTCATGCTCTTTCAACTCCTTCTAAATTTCTTCCCTCCAATTTTCCCTCTGTTGGGTACGATGAAGGGAGATTTCTTCAACAAAGATCTCTCCTTCCGTTATATATTCTTTGTAAGGCGTTTTCTAAGTCAGTATCAAATTATTTTTTTCCTATACGGATGTTGATGTAGATGCATGAAATCGTAGGAGATTTTACAAGATTCAAACATTTTCCTTCCCTGAGTCAAGTCAAGTTGGATCTAAAGTGTATGAAAAATATAGCGTTTCTTTTGTCATTGTGGTTATTATAGGACATTCTCATTTTGAACGAAATTATTGTATTGTGCGAATGAAGGGAAGAATGAATTGATTACTATATGCTATAGGATCTCTACTACTGTGTTTTCCAATGGAGGAAAACACTAACTGTACCACTCAAGTGTAAAACGCTGAAGTTAATTTGTAGAAGGAATAATAAGACCAAAGAATTTTTAAAAAGCTTTGCGCTTGATATATTGAGGAATTAATTTATTTGAGTGTCTGCGCTCACGACGATGAAAATGATTGTATGAGCGCATGTTGAAAACGTGCAAGGTAACATAAAAAAAGACTCGCATTATAAACATATTCTCTAGATGGACTAAACAAGCTTCTGTTCTTTCCAAGTGTTTCATCATCACACCCGTCACAACCAAGAAGCAATTTGTTGGTGATATGATGATGATGCATAGTTTACTTTGGACTCGGAATTAAGACTAAAAGTCTTGTGATATTTTTGTTTCAATTTAAACATTTTAAGTGACTAAGATTTTTCATGAATTTTAGCTACCTATTTATAATTTTGTTGCAAAACTAATGTAATGAAGAAATATCATTATGGTAGTTTGAAAATATATTAAAGTAAAGGCTTGTAAGTTGGGACCGACCAGTTTTGAGAAAATGGTTACCGGTAAGTAATAGTGGAAATAGTTGGATCGATATCATGCTCTTTAGCTAGCCAAAAGGAGACTTTCAGTTGATAACCAACTTTTCTCTCTAACTCTGTGTAAACGGCTCACACGCAAAAAAGAGCTTCTATCGCTTCCCTCTCTCTTTCTGTTCCTATTCTAGTTTAGACATTTTGAAACTATGTTTATACCCTTTTTACTTGAATTGATGCTATGCACAAAACTCAAAGGAAGAAGAAAAAAGTTTAGTGTGGTGTTCTCTGTTTGTAATAGTAATAGCTTGAGACTATGCCACACTCAGAAATAAGTAGTGAGACTCCTCCTTTACTACTCTCATTCTATTACGATTGATAGTGTATGAAAAGAACAAACTTTTAATTGTTAAAACAGGCTTCTACTCTCAGAGAGAAATTTGTAGACAGTTAGATTCCAAAAATATAGGGTTGATTAAAATGGGACCAAATATGGACTTAAGTTCAGGAGGAGACGGTATATGCTTAACAAAATACGAAGCTTTGCATTTAATATGGAGGACGGTGTGCAAAAGAAAACCAAGTAAATCAGAAAAATGTCAAGGACTATGAAATATTTTGAAATGTTCGGCGCACAGGACCTTAAAAAAGTAGATAAAGTATAATTATATTTTGCTAATGTTTGATGTTTGCACGTACAGAGAGTTAACTAGTCTAGAAGTTTGTATTGTTTCTCTAAAATTTTTCTAATTATCTGCGCATAGGGTGTTGTAAATTATTTGTTTAATTTCCACAAAATCGTGAGAATTTCTTTAGTAAATAGGGTCAAACGTGGAAATAAAAATTGGATAAAGTTTTTTGTAGTTCAAAGAACTTGCGCAAGTTTAGTTTTAGCTTTGAAAAAAAGTTGTGACAAACTTTCGATTGGACTTTACTTGGAAATGAGTGATTCAGCGCGTGTGCCATTAGATGACACATTCCATAACAAGGTTTTTCTGTTAATGCACTCATAGGCAGAATGATTGCTATTTAAATGGAATGAGAATCTTCCTTTGTTATATTTGTCCCTTGGCACGACGTCAACCTACTTTTAAACTTGCCTTGAAGTACTTAAAGCGTTAAAGTCTCGTGTAAAATGACCTTCTAAAGTATGCACGCAGCGTTAGGGCTATCTGATTCTGATTGGTAATGAGAGTTTTATGACCTGAGTAATTAAAGGTTTAAGGATTTTCGCTTCATCCCTATGGAGCTACTTGTTGTAAAATTGTGTCTACTGTGTGTAAACTTTTCAGATAAGATGTTTGAGGATGAGCCCTTATGTTACGCTACTCAAGCTGTAGAGGTGGAAAGAGTTGAAAAAATAGCCCTTGAGAGATAGAAAGGATCAGGGGAAAAAAGTTTGTAAGTGTATATAAACCTTATACGTTACATGAGGTTTGAAGTCTAAGGTATCAAAGGAAAAAAACCAAACTTATTAAATATGCAAGGAAACAGTATTATGTACGCTTAACCGCATAAGAATGCATGAAAGAAAAACAAGAAAGTTTTTTTTATTCAAACCATTTTGCTCGTCTGATATCTGTATATTGTTTCATCGTAAAAACCAGATGTATCACTGTGTAAATATGTATGTAAATAGATTTCTACAGGGAAAATCCGTCCAGAAAATAAGACATGGTAGCTCCTAAAACGGGTTTTAGCTCAAGGAAGAACAAAAAGCTTATTCTTTCATCAGAACAGTTGTAGGAGCACAATCTATATTTGAGCTTCCCTTTTGCTCACCTCCATCCACGGCCAATCCTCCATGTGAGACAATACATGGAACAGTATTTTATGACGCTAATAACCTGTTTATGATTGCATGAGTGGGATGACAATGATTCCTTCTCGATGGATGTAATACTGGTAGAAGTGACGTGAAAACAATAAAGCAAACTAGACTCCAGAGATAGTGTACAAATTGTATGTTTTGTAAATATTTCCACATCACATTAAAAGCCTTTTTATCATGAAGTTTCCACAAGAGAACATCCATCGATGTATTTATCGTTGGATTCCCTGTCCAATTTTGAAGATTCCTTAAATGATTTTTGCTCTGTGGGTGATGTCAATTAGAGTTTTCGCTTAGATAAGTGATCTATTGTGGTGGAGGAAAGTTGACTTTTTTACTTTAGTTTAATGTATGCTTGCTTTGTTGGATTGGCATATGCAATTAGCAAAAATTACTTTAAGCTCGATTACTACTTCCTCTTTTTTATTTGCCGAATGGATCATTAAACTTAGTGAATAGTTTCTGCTCGAGTTCCCCATTTATTGCGTAGGTGTGAGGAGAAGTACTCATAAAAATGGCAAAATCTTGGGAGGAAGTCCCCCTTGTTTAGATTCTTTAGCTTCGTGAGACTTTCCGAAATTGTGCGTTTGAGGAAATTGTAAGGAACACGGGAGAGAGATAAACGTTAACATATTTTAGAGTTCTTGTCATACCTTTGAGACTCAAATGTTTATAGAATGCACGCCCTATTGCATGCCCAGCGACGCAACGGTGATGATGGAATAGAGTTGCTCAAGATGTGCTCTTGACTTATACAATTACAAGGAGTGTGGCCTTTAACGTGTAACAAAAGTTGGAGTGTCATTAGTGGATAAAAATTTTGATGACTTGTATGCATCGCAGATACGATCAACATTGCAGCTCTAGCGACTATCATCTATGTAATCTGTATATTTTGAGTATACGCACTTTACAGACACGCCGTCAATATTGTTTGTCAGATTACTTTCATTGTGGAAAACGCAGGTTTTTCTCTTAGCTGCAAATAAATTCTTGAGTTCTGAATTCATTTGTCAAGGGTTAAGAATAATTTAATATGAACCATTGAAACCTCTAAAATTGGATGAAACTAAGGGTTAACTCTAACGCAGTGGTTGACGTTACTTGAATTACGCAACCTGAAGGAACACAGGAATTGACAGATTGACACAATAAAAATCTATGTTCAAGTAGCATTTAAAAATTAAAATCATATCTGACTACTTAATATATCAACAATAGAGTTTAACGAAATGAGGAAAGCATGAAGCTTAGATTGATCTAATTATTTTTATCTTTGAGAAAGAAAAAGTTAAAAGTGAGCAGCCATCTTTGTCCTATTCCTCCTACACAGACCGGGACTCTAAGCATTTTGAACAGTAAAACAAACGATAATAGCATAGTGTAGCTCATTTCGTTACGATAAGAGAGACAAAGAAAAAGGAGAAGAAATGGATAGCGTTAGAATCCTATAATTACTGCATTTTAGTCAAGTCAGGCAAGTTGGTATGAAAGGGGAAAGGCGTATTCAGTTTTTTACAGATCAACTCGAAGAGGGCACCGCGTTGCAGTCAAAAGACCTTAATAGAATTTGTTTGTTTCATACGTTTTATTTTTTTCTCATGGTGATGCCTGCTGAACAATCTACAATTATAATTATTTTACGTAATACTGATGCGTGGAGATATTGCATTTTGATTCACCTGCAATAAAAACGAAAAACTGCATTTAATCTAGACAGGACATGTTGTAACTCCGACAGCTTTATATTTATGTAGATTTGAATTTATTTCAGCAGCAACAATACACGAATTCAATGCTTTTGAGGTATTTCTTGAAAACTTTCTGTAGCGTAGTATTTTATTAAAGTAGCTGAAACGATAGGATTTATCGGAGTAAAAGATCAAGTTAAAAGTTTGCATCCATCCATTTTCATCTGTAAACATGTTTTTTGCTGAAAACATCGTAGAAAATGAGTTGGTAAGATGTCAAGATTCTATATAGGAAACAGGAATGAGTTATTCTCTTGACTGCAATTCCTACAAGCNTGAGTTATTCTCTTGACTGCAATTCCTACAAGCTGAGCATTTTTCTCTAGTTGCTTAAGTTTATTTTTTTGGGAGGCAGAGGCAATAGCTGTAGTTTTTAATATAAAACCTCAGATTATTTGTAATTCTCGCTGGGCAGCCATGTCCTAACGAGAAAAACCTAATATGCCGCAAGGCGCAGTACGGTTTTCCATTTCTTAAAAGATGACATTTTTGAAATAGGACCTTGTAATTGTGCCTCAAGAGCTTTCCCAAGGAACAGTATTGATTTCTGATTGAGTCATGTTACGCGAACGGACGTCAATAAGTCATTCGTTAAATTCGTAGCAAATGGGATGTGCTGACAACAGCAATGCAATAAGCTATGGAGGTGGTGGTATAGTGGATGAATTAATAGATAACGTGATACAACAACCTTCGAGATCAAAGTGAACTGTCAAAGTAAAATGTTGCTAGGACGATGCAATATGTATACATGTTTTGGTTAGAGTGTATGTCCCAGTACGCATTATATTACGCATCACTTCAGCACAGGAAGTGGAGAGTGGGTGAATATAAAATGGAGGCTTAAAGGAGGGTAGATTTTTCTATATGATATGGTTGACGATATGCGATCTCACTCACGATAACTGCATTTACAGTCTGAAGAGAATAATCAGCAAAATAGTGCTTCCACATTGTTCACTTTTGTACAATATATGCATGCACCATATACCTCCACGATTAAATTACCAAAGGGTTAGTAATTAAATGAGAATGAGACGGAGCTTTATAAGTTTTCAGGATAGAGCGCACAATTTCAAAATTGAGGAGGTTTACGTTTTGATCTAGCCTTAGGCCAAGTTTAGCGTGAGAAAAGAGCCTCGTTCCTTATCTGCCTGGGTAAGAATATGAATTTTGCTCACGTGTTCTCATAACGTTACAAATTTAACTATCCTACACATTCACTTAAGATTGGTTTGCCACATCGCATCAAAATAAATTTTTTTGCTAGTGCGATTTTGTGTGATTACAAAAATATGTTTAGGCAGAAAAAGGCTTATAAATTTTGTAGTTGTAGAACAACTCTAAGATTCCGCTATGGTTCAGTTGATATGATGTGATTGTTAACGCATAAGATACCAAGTGTTTTTTTTTGCTGCTGCGTATTACCTAGTTTACCTATCTCGCAAGGTGCAAGCTCGTAAATAAATTTAATGTGAAGACTTAGTGTTGTAATGACAGGATAAAGGGATGTTATGTTGCAGTAAAAAAATGCATCATCCAACTTTATGCTTTCAGCTACTTGTAAACTAAGCAAGTTTTACTTGACTTGCTTTTGTTACATGGGCTGATTTAAATAGCTGGGTTTAGTCCATTTATTTTAAAAGTTGAAGTCGTTCTGCATCAAGTGGCATTAAATGAGAATGTACATCATTGAAGAAAATGACAATGGAAATGAGATTACTTTGCTGTCTTATTTCTAAATAGCTTATTAGACTAGATGACAAATTACTTGGATATTTTTATTTATTTGTGTTCCAAAAAGAGAAGGGAGCACACTTGCAGAATAGAAATTCTATTTTTATTGTCTTACTAGACAAAACCAACTTTTCTGCCTATTTTCTTAAATTTTTTTTCTCATTTCCCTAATACATTGTTAATGTAAAGGACGATATCAAGTTTGAAATCGATCATTTTAGCCAAATGTAGGAATACAAAAGGTAGAGCAAACGAGGAATTCCTTTTTTTCATTTTACTCTTCTCCATTTGTGCATCCATGGCAAGAGCTAGTGAGATGGTGGTGGAAAAAACAGGAAAGATTTTTTGTTGGCATTGCAATAAAAAAAAGGGGGAAACGAAAGAAAAGTGTAAGCTTCCTATATGGGAAAAGCCCTTGTCTGGAGAAGGATGTGTTTGCCATGGTGCAACAGAAATAGCATTAGTTAGTGTTACACTCAATTTTTTACGTTGCTAACAAGAAACTCTTCCGAGAAAATATGATACACATTTTAAAGGTATAAGGGATATTACTACTTGTTTTGTAGGATTACACAATGAAATTTATTACCTTATATTTTTATTAAATACTTTGTAATTTATTTACTATTTAAAGGAAATATGTGCTTTAATCATAGTCTCTTTGCAGACTCCATTGCCTTTTTTAGTGTCTTTTCCTTATTTTCTAAAAAAAATCTTGACAAAATCTTATGAAATGAAAAGATGGGAGAGATACAAAATATTTGCATACCTTTGATGATTTCGCGTGCAATGCATCATGTAATACCTGCAAATTGAAAGCCAAGGGATTATTAATGAATAGAAGCTTAAAAAGCCAAGTCAAAAGTATCGAGCATTTCTTTTTGCAGAATAATTTACGCTTAATGATATAGATAACGAAAGAGTCTCTTAAGAAATGTCAATGCGGCAAGACACACAATCCAATTCTCAAGTAGCGGGCATGATGACTCCCGTCGCAAGCCTTTTACGTGGAACAAGACATCTTAAATGTGCTCGTGAAATAAGGAATATATTTTGATGCAAGCATTCCATGATTTTCTACTTGCTTGGGTTGCTTTCTCACCACCCTTGGAACATTTTTGTCTTACATTCATTTCCTTTTGATCCGTAATAGCGTTTTTGATTGGTTCTTGGTGGCAATGCATTTCCAGAGCTCATCTCATCCTAAACTTTGTTTTGTAATGGAACGACGACGAAGGCAATCTTATTTTGTACTCTGGGTTCCCTTTGAACCAGAAAACTTCTTTGACAAGGATCTTCCATCTTTTTCTTCTTTTCCTGTGACAAGACTATGGCGGCACCATGTGAAAGGGCAAACAAGCAAAATTTCTTTTCCCTGTATTCAGCAGAAAAATTTCACATGAATTTATAGCTCATGTAGAGTTTCTAAATACATTGTGCATATTAAACGTATGAGACTTACTACGATGTACAGTTTCTTCCATATTTTATGCAATGTTTTGTCAAAGGCATTAGCATAAAACATGCGACGCTACCAATGCCTTAGAATGATGCAAGTTGCCAGGTTAAAACAATATAAAAAATATTTCTCTCTTGACATGTTTCTTCGCTTTTAATCTCTTTTAGAAAAAGAAAGAAAGAGGAAAGTTATCTGACCTGAACTGAAAGAGCCAGTTTATTGAAAAAAATATCCACTCAGATTCTTTTTGCATACCTCCATGAAATCGATATCGGGAAGAAGTTCATGCCAACTAATAAAATCAGGCATACTTCATAATACACTTTGTCCCAACAATTTAATTTACATTTAATCGCATCGGTCGAAAAATTTGTTGGTAGAAGCTCTACTGTTCACCATAGGAATGGGATGATGATGTCCATTCTAGTGTCCTCTACGTATAACGATAATGCGTTAGTAATATAAAAATCGTTTATATGGCCCCATCGTAAAGCCTTTGGAAGAAGGAGAAGCTAAAACCTTCGTACTTCACCACACACATACGCACGTATCAAGCATACGAAATGACGGCTTGAATAAGCCGGGCAAGGCTTATTGCATGCGCACATGGACAAGTATGAGCCTAATGCATGTAGACTTTGCTTAGGTTTTAATTCTGTATGGCTTGTACTTCTTTAAATTCCTTCAAGTATTTATCTGCGTTTCTTTTTAATAAACTGTGAATCAAAATGTACACTGAAAACTTCAAAAATTTCGGGAAATTTATATCGAAAGACATCTGATTGCAAGTTTATTTAAAGTTCCACATGATTTTCCTTCAAGGTTAATTCATCAATAAACTTCAGTTGGGTATTACGCTATGTGGAAGTTTGTTGGAAACACTTTCTCCATTTATATACAAAAGAGGAGTAATTGGCCGTACGAGTTTTTAAATTTGTTTTCCATTCCAACTTTGTTTCATATATTCATTCCTGTTCCCAGCAGCACCACTCGTCTCAAACGTATTCGATTAAATTCCTTTTTCTTCAAAAACACTGCAAGTTTTGGAAAGAGAGACGTAGAGAGAGAAAGAAAGTAGGAATGTTAAGTAAAAGTTTCTTCCCAAAAAAAAAAAGTTGCTTGTCTCCCTTTTTCATTCTGTTGCTTCTTTCCAAGGAAAACAGGGAAGGAAAGAAAAGCACTTGGAGTGTAAGCTGGTGACGCCAGACATACTTTCATTCCTCCTCTAGTTCCGATGACAGCTTATACTTAGTTTAGACTCTTTTGTGTTTTTTATATTCCATTTGGAGTATATTGGCTGCACTGTAGTTGACCAAAACATAAAATCTTTTCCTATAATTTTTTTATTCATTTTAGAGACTTTGAGAATTATGTGGCACTACTTCATAAACTTGTAGGGTTGCAAAAGCTCCCACGTTAATATCCTACCAAGTAAAGTCACTTTTTAGAAAATATTTATTAAACTTATTTCCATCATCTATCTATCCGTCCAACGGAAGGAAAGAGTGTAAGTTTATAAATGAATATGGTAGCCTGACATGTAGTTATTAGATTGCCTTAGACCTGTAAATATATTTACCTGAATAATCCTTAAAACTTTTAGTGCTCCACTTTTGTCATTTTACAGCTTCATGAAATTTTGGGAAAACTTTTCGATTGCAATTTTATTAGACAGCTGTAGTAGACAGAGTGTAACCTGACAGTTTATTCTTTCCATTTTGTTGTATTCATACTGGTCTAAAGTTTGAGAGGGAAATTTCATTTGTTACAGTTGAAACATTTCCCTACACCTTGATTAATTAAAATGTTTTGTCAGCAGTTGCGACAAGTTTTATACGCTAGAATGAAAATTCAATTGTGAGTTCAACCTGCAGTTTTTAATGAGCTTCCTACCTGCCCTGGCATTTATTATATTCTGCGAAAAGTTTGTTACTCATAATAATCCCATGTATCTTTTTGAATTTTTTCAGGACGAGGTCATCGCTCTTCAAGACAAAGTGATAATTCGCGCGTCCGATCTTATGACCTGGATAGTAGATGAAGTGGATTGGGACTGGGGGTTTATGACACCTTCCACCCAGAAGACGGACAACCCGAACAATTTCTTATCTAAAGCTTTCATGAGTGGAAACTACGGCAAGGATGATAAATTCGTGGAGTTTAATGAGCCCAGTAAGTTTTTGTATTTTTCACCACGAGTCATGGCACAGCGAAAATATTTTGTCTTTGTTCCACACCAAATTCATATTGCACTACTACTCCCATCTCTCCCGGATTCTTAGCTCTATAAAACCATAACGTTTCATTTTCTCTACAAAAAAGCGTCTCTTGTAGCTCTTTGTTGCTTTTTTATCTTCGAGAAGGTCTAAGAAAAATGAGTAGATGGCTCTCGGCGATGCTCTATGAAAATGCTGTTATGTTATTATTGGGAACGACCAAGACACAAAATACGATATTAACTTACTCAATCTGTTTTTTATTCAAAGTTGCAACCAAAGAAAAACTCATTTTTTCAAAATTATTCTTGGCTGTCTGTCGATCACAAAGTGATAATAAATTGTGTGTAAAACAGTCTCAACCTCAACTGGCATACAATTCAAGGGTTATTCCTATCCTTCTATTAGTTTTATTGTAAAAATGGATAATTTGAACGCATTAAAATAGGCTACACATAGCACCAACCACGACAAAGCTATGTTTCCAGTCCATTTTCCTTTTTGATCGGCTCTTATCTATCCTGCATTTTCCTCCTACCTATCTCATTCAGCAAAATAATATGCATATTACCCTCGAATGTTTGATTGGCATCGTAGAGATAAAGATGAGTGTGTTTTGTGTTTGTTAATCTTTTGTGGAAACGGAGTACGTCAAACTCTTAGTTTACAGTGGGGAACTTAAAGAAAAATGTTTCGATAATCCAAATGTTTTATAAAGGTTGCCACAGTTGGCATACCCGATAGGCATAAAATTGCAATTGAATTTCAGTTAGTGTGTTTCTTCAAGCACTTTATACTTCGGCAATATCTTTAAATTATGAAAATGAGTTTATGTTTTAACCGAAAGGTTTCAGAAAATATATGATCCTCGCATTTCCTAATCATTTAATATCC
Organism: Lepidocyrtinus dapeste; assembly: GCA_036850885.1. NCBI lineage: Eukaryota > Metazoa > Arthropoda > Collembola > Entomobryomorpha > Entomobryidae > Lepidocyrtinus > Lepidocyrtinus dapeste. The sequence goes on along the minus strand of JAANSQ010000748.1, from coordinate 471 downwards.
TTGACCATTCTTGACTTGAACGTTTGCTGTAAAAAAAACGTTATTTACGAAAATGTGTGCTTGTAGAAAACTTTCTTGCTCGAATTATTGATTTTTTTATACCAGGAGTAAATAGATTATAGAATGGGGGACATGCTACTTACAATTGGTTTCATGTTACTTCGCACTACGGTTTTGTCCCTTATCTTCATACAATGCACAAACTTCATATTATGAGAACGAAGCGTGATGTTTTATCTGTAGGCAATATGAATACGAGGTTTTAACTTTTTGTCTTGTTTTTCGGATGTGTGCACATTATCAAAAGACCGATCTTTATGTGTCATGATGAATGCATGAACGATGTCATGCAAAAAGACTCATCTTCATTCACTTTGACTCATCATTATTCATATCAAATTAAACGAAAAAAAAAATTCTCGAAAAAGTTATTTAGCTAGATGGTGTATGGTGTGTCCTGAGTAATTCTTT